>CM074450.1:6196901-6334401 GCA_037101425.1 Elopichthys bambusa
CTAATGATTGATGACTTTACTTAAGAAGAAACTGAAGGTCAATTCAGGGCCGGTTCTCTCTTTGTGAAGTCAAGCTCTCCTCCGCAAGCCGTTCAGGCTGTGTCTGACTCGTGCATCCATGAAAATATTGTAAGTGGTGTGGACTAAAGCAATCAAGTGGACTCATTGCGGTATGGATTTATCCACCTTGACAGAGGGGGCAAAAGAGAAGCATCAGGGCATCGAAAATGAAATTGTCCTTCCAGCGGCCATGAGGCATTACCTCTAATGTGAGGACATTACTTGCAGGAGAAAGTGAAGAGAGAGAGAGCGAAGCAGGTGGAAAAAGGAGGTGGAGATAGAACAAACTCACAATAGCTGGTTGCCTGGGTGTTGCTATGCGGTTGTTAAAGTGTCTGTGTGTTTGCTAGGCTGTTTCTAGGTGGTTGCTAGGTGATTGCTTGGAGAAAGGCAAAAGGAGGGCGAAAAAGAGAAAAAAACAGAAAAAAGAGACAACCATGGTCAATACTTCATGGTCACTTTAACTCCCAGAGTAAGAGCTTGTCTGTCTTTAAATGGGATCTCTGACTCAGCTTGTCTTCAGTTAGAGTTAGTAAACACTACTTAAACTGCCTTGGCCATTGTGTTGTCTCTCTTCACCTGCACTATCAGTGTTCAGAGGCTCGCTGCAGTGCAGTCCATCCATTGGGACAAAAAAAAGTCTGCTGCTCTGTGTGTAACTCGTTTCAAAATTAGCTTTTGCAATTACTTCTGACCCTGACTGACAGATATTCAATGTCAAAACTCACTGTATTGCTCTTCTTTATTATGCTTGATGCTTTATTTATCTGGTGCATTTTATTCTGACTATGAACTGCCCACTTGAAACAAAGTGACAGTCTGAATGTTGATTTGAACAGCTTTTATAAGGCTTCTAACATTTGTATCTCATGTGAGTGTACATAATTTAAATTATAATTTTTATATTATTTATTTTATTAATGTTTAACATTTTCTAATATACTTAATCATAATATATTTAATATAATTATACTTATTACTAAATAATAATGTTTACATATCAAATGTTCATATGTATTAAATATTATTGCATTTAATTAAATTATATATATAATTAAATTAATATAATAATTTATATATTGTGAGTATTTTTATATTATAATTTGTATATTTGTTTAATATTTGTATACTCAATATTAATTATTATTACTTAATAATAATAATAATTTCATAATATTTTACATATGTTGTAAATGAATGTTATTAAATAATATATTAATAACAATATTTTTAATATATGTATTATTATTTAGTAATATTTTACCTATGTATTAATGTTATTACATTTTGTTAAATTATAATATATAATAATAATTTATATATTGTGTCTATTTTTATATGATTATAATTTGTATATTATTTTATTAATGTTTAATATTTGTAATATACTTAATATTAATTATATACTTAACATTATATACTTATTAATATAATTTAATATTTTACATGTGTAGTAAATTATTAAATTATATAATAATAAGTTATATATTGTTATTATTATTATTATTATTGATAATTAAATAAAAAAATAAAAGTACTATTTATTTTATTGCATCAGACTCTTAAAAAATATATAAAACTAGATTAAACATTTAGTAAATACATTAAAAAAATGTCACAGACTAGCTATACCTTTTTAGTTTTTTTTTTTTTTTTTTAAATTTTATTTGCAGGTAATTTTCTTATACCCAAAAAATGCCATCTCAGTTATATAGTATGGAGCGAATCTTAAATATGATGATTTAAGGGCAAATCCAGACTGACCTTATGTATTTTACCTCTCTTCTAAAACTCTCATGGGAAATACACTTACCTTTTACATGAAGAGATGTGTGTTTGTTTTATAACAAGACTCAGTATGTAATGAGGACTTGCACTTGTTCCACAACATTTCCTTTATATGTTTCATCTCACCTCTTTGTTTGTCTCTACTTCCTTTCCTCTCGTCCTCATTTCCTTTCACCTTTCTCATGCTCTCTCTCTTTCTCTCTCTTGGGACCCCTGGGGCCAGGCCTTGCTGTCTCAGCAGAGATGGGAGGCTGAATATGTGAGAAAATCAGGATGTTCCCTGTCGCGTCTCTCGTTAGCACATACAGTGGCCGCTTACATATTAAGTCTTATGCACACAAGCATACGTACACAAGCGAGAGAATCAGCCTTGATTATACATTAAATGTAAAAATAGAAAAAAATGCCAAGGGGCAGAACAACCTGGATGTCCTTGTGGAGTAGAATAAATATGGAATATTCATAGTAACCAACAAGCCTCATCATACATTCTTGTTCTGTTTAGTTAATGTGGACTGATGAGAATTCACCTAAAATAAACGCAAACCTCATTAAGATCTTATTTTATTTGCTGTGGTGGTTATTATTTGTTATTTTCTATCTGTGAAATAAGGGTCTGATAAAAACTGAAAACTGATTTTAATATTTTACCATTGTTAGAGCTGGAGGCGCTCATTTAAATTTTAATAGATCTCAGTGGACCTTGAAAAACAATTAATTAGACAAGTTTTGTTCAGAGACAGCAGTGAAATATAAGTAACAAATATTGAGAATAGAATAGAATAAAAAATGCACACTAAGTATCTTATGTTAATATGCACGTCCTGTCTCAGTCTTTGAGACGTAAAATGAGATCCTTACCTTTAAGCCTCTGAGTAATTATTCATGGAACGAGGAACAGATTTCTTTTTCGCTTCGCATCCGTGGCAGACTGCAGGTTTTTTTTTTTCTTTGCTGTTGCTAATGTTGCAATTTAAATGACTGTTATGTTTATTTGATCTCTAGAATAAAATGTATTGTTGTTGTCAGTATGCTGCTTAACAACTCTTCAAATACAAAAGTCTCAGTTACAATCTACTTCAATCTGTGTGCCTATTCAGACAGGCTGGGTGGTAAATTAGAGCATTGTGAGGGTAAATTATTATTTATTGTTGAAACCTGTGGGGACGTGTATGTAGGATTGTTCTCCCGTGGCTCAAGCCCCCCCACCCCCTGTGCACGCCACTGTATTAGATTAAGCTGCAGGTTCAGAATTTTGTTTAATTTTGTTTTGTTCATTTTGACATACTAGACTTAAAGGTATTTACAAAGGGAGTTTTGAATGTCTTTTTATTAGTGCTGTCAAACGATTAATCGCAATTAATCACATCCAAAATAAAAGTTTGTGTTTGCATAATATGTGTGTACTGTGTATATTTATTATGTATATATAAATACACACACATACATGTATACATTTAATAAATATTTAAATGTAAACATGTATGTATGTAAGCAATAAGGTACGAGAGGCTGTGCTGTATCGTGAATAAGTCGTGGCTGAAGGGCATTGTTAGCAACCCCTTCAGCCGTGACTTATTCACGATACAGCACTAGCCTCTCGTACCTTATTGCTTTTATAAAACGATTACCACACAATACAAATATTAAAGCCAAAAATATGTATCACTGCAACTTTCATGAAGTAAACTTGCACTAAAAGCTTTCCTTCCGCTGGAAAAAATAGTCCCTGACCATGAACAGCAACAGAAGTTACATTATTACACCATTAGATGGCAGCAAAGACTGTCTTTATGAGTGTGTCAGTCAGTAGCGAAGACTTTTACATTGAAAAGGCCGAATTGTTGTGAACACGGAACAAAACGCAACTGACAAATGCTTTGACTAACGTTGTCAGTCACGGGAAAACCCATTAACTGTTAAAAGGACAAGATAATACATCGGACATTTAAACAGATATTTTATCATGAACATAGGACTGACCTGAAGGAAAATGCTAAATCTGAATGCAGGTAATAAACTCGTTCAGTCAATCTCTTTCCTACAGTACTCTTCTACATAATACAGTAAGCTTCAATGACCAATATCAATTGAGAACATACAGTTTACGTTGTTAAGTGTGATTGCTAAGGGTGTTGTGTAGTGATACACAGAACCGATGGGTGAAGCGGTCATAGCCGTGTTTTATCGTGAATAAAACACAGCTATTGACCAATCAGAATCAAGGACAGGAACGAACCGTTTTAAATAATAATAATAATATATATAAATATTTTGTAAATAAATATAATATATTTTTGATAAATATATACATGCATGTGTGTGTTTATATATACATAATAAATATACACAGCACACACAAACTTTTATTTTGGATGCGATTAATCGTTATATAAAATGTTATATAAAACAAGTAAATGATATATGAACAAACCCCTCTGTAAAAATCTTCAAAATATAAAATATATAATTATATTTTGATAATTTTTATATTTTAAAATTAAGGTCTGGGTCCATAAACAAGATTGTTGAAATTTAGCAAAAATAAATTATGGAAGCTTTATAAAGCTTTCCGAGACCGTTAAAGTGACCATCACATTCTGCTACAATAAAATTGACTGTGGTTGAAGAAACACTGTATTTGTTTACATGAGGGATAGAGTAAAAAAATCTAACCAAGAGATTATTGTTTGTTTACACTTAATTGTTTGTTTTTATACCTAAATGTTCAGTAATTGTTTTTCCCAGTACACAGTGCCCCCCCCTCCACCCCTTTGATCAACTCTCAGCACTTCCAGTGGGGTTACAGGGCTGAACACTGAGATGAATTTTCAGCAAAAAATCTTTTACTGAACAAAGTCATATATGAGTGAGTCATGGAGATTTCTGAAAAGGCAGATGAAAGGGAATGGCTGATGGGAAGGGAGACACAGCAGTGCTGCAGGGAGGCAGGGAGGAGAGGAGAGCAGGGTTATCCAGGTGTGGAGGCTGATCCATCATCTCCACCCAACATAAGGAGAGAAGATGGAAAGATAGCGATACCAACTGGACCGGAAAAGGACAGTTGAAGTGTTTTTGTGTGTGTGTGTGTGTCCTATCATGTGAGTTGTATATAATGCAGCAATATAGACACAGTGTGTTGCACTAGTAAAATACATAATTCACACGCAAAATACATGTTGTTTTCATACTATAATTATCACATTCTGTAGGGTTAAAATGTCTTTTAAGATTAAAACGTGTCTCACGATACTCTATATAAAGCTGTTTGCAAGTGCATTTTTGCACCACAAACATTTAACTAGATTTTTTGCAAGTTTTATCATCAACCAGGTGAAAATCGTAAGTTCAGTCACTTAGGAATGTAATAGCGTGCTAGCAATTTGAAGGTCGAATAAAGGTTGAGTTTTGCGAAAAAACACTTTTATTTTCTCATAATATACATTGATGCACATCACCTCATTTCTCAAAGAGTCTGAAACGGTTTGTTCAAAGATTCGGTCTCTGTAAACCCCTCCTTTCCGAGAGCCTACTTTGCTCTGATTGGTCAGATGACCCAGTCCATTTGTTGCGACCTTTGAAAATTACATTCACAGCTATATTACACAATACACTACTAAGGTAATATTCGAAATAGCATTATAGGGGCAATTTAAGGTTATAGAGTTAAACCACCCCCTAATTCTAAGTGTGATCAATATTAATAGTAATGCATGCCACTAATTACACATGTGTACACGTACACAAACAGCATCTCAATGCATTGTGCGTCATATGGTAACAGATGAGGTGTGCAGGATTGCAAAATCAGGGTTTTTCTTGACCTAGTTTTCTTTCTTTTTTCCTTCTCCTCCACTTCTCCTTTGTTCCTCTGCCAAGCTGTCATCTCAAGGCAAAAGGCAGCATGTGTACCATGCATTTGCCAAATGTAATGAGGAGAACCGTTTACCCACGTGCACATTGGGTGATGAATCACGAGTGCTTGGATTTGCTCACTGTAGAGTTTGTACAAAGTGCACTGTTAAAACATACAAATGTAGCATTTTTCTTACGGGTCAAAGCAAAGCAAAAGCTTATAAAAGTGCATTTATATGGTTCCCACACTCTAAACACTCAAAAAAATAAAACTGATCTATTCCTGGATGCTGATTCAGTGTTACACAATATAGTAACAGCTGGGTTGTGTATATACAGGTGCTGGTCATATAATTAGAATATCATCAAAAAGTTGATTTATTTCACTAATTCCATTCAAAAAGTGAAACTTGTATATTATATTCATTCATTACACACAGACTGATGTATTTCAAATGTTTATTTCTTTTAATTTTGATGATTATAACTGACAACTAATCCCAAATCTCAGAAAATTAGAATATTACTTAAGACCAATACAAAGAAAGGATTTTTAGAAATCTTGGCCAACTGAAAAGTATGAACATGAAAAGTATGAGCATGTACAGCACTCAGTACTTAGTTGGGGCTCCTTTTGCCTGAATTACTGCAGCAATGCGGCGTGGCATGGAGTCGAACAGTCTGTGGCACTGCTCAGGTGTTATAAGATCCAGGTTGCTCTGATAGTGGCCTTCAGCTCTTCTGCATTGTTGGGTCTGGCATATCGCATTTTCCTCTTCACAATATCCCATAGATTTTCTATGGGGTTAAGGTCAGGCAAGTTTGCTGGCCAATTAAGAACAGGGATACCATGGTCCTTAAACCAGGTACTGGTAGCTTTGGCACTGTGTGCAGGTGCCAAGTCCTGTTGGAAAATGAAATCTGCATCTCCATAAAGTTGGTCTGCAGCAGGAAGCATGAAGTGCTCTAAAACTTCCTGGTATACGGCTGCATTGACCTTGGACCTCAGAAAACACAGTGGACCAACACCAGCAGATGACATGGCACCCCAAACCATCACTGACTGTGGAAACTTTACACTGGACCTCAAGCAACATGGATTGTGTGCCTCTCCTCTCTTCCTCCAGACTCTGGGACCCTGATTTCCAAAGGAAATGCAAAATTTACTTTCATCAGAGAACATAAATTTGGACCACTCAGCAGCAGTCCAGTCCTTTTTGTCTTTAGCCCAGGCGAGACGCTTCTGTTGTTCAAGAGTGACTTGACACAAGGAATGCGACAGCTGAAACCCATGTCTTGCATACGTCTGTGCGTAGTGGTTCTTGAAGCACTGACTCCAGCTGCAGTCCACTCTTTGTGAATCTCCCCCACGTTTTTTAATGGGTTTTGTTTCACAATCCTCTCCAGGGTGCGGTTATCCCTATTGCTTGTATACTTTTTTCTACCACATCTTTTCCTTCCCTTTGCTTCTCTATTAATGTGCTTGGACACTTGGAACAGCCAGACTCTTTTGCAATGACCTTTTGTGTTATGCCCTCCTTGTGCAAGGTGTCAATGGTCATCTTTTGGACAACTGTCAAGTCAGCAGTCTTCCCCATGATTGTGTAGCCTACAGAACTAGACTGAGAGACCATTTAAAGGCCTTTGCAGGTATTTTGAGTTAATTAGCTGATTAGAGTGTGGCACCAGGTGTCTTCAATATAATGTAAAATGCATTACTTTTTCAATTTGCTTTTTCAACAACATATCTATGTATATTTACGTAGCTATGTATATTTCCTTATTTATTTATGTTTTTTTGGGGGGTTTTTTTGTCCATTTTGATTAGTTTTTAATGTAATTTTCCAAAATCTATATATTTAAATAGTTTATTATAATTCATTTTGTGATACATTTTGGCATCTGAAGGAGAAACAAAATTTCCTCAATTTCTATATTTTTTCTTTATATTTTGAACAGAAAAAAAAAAAAAGTTTTACCTTTTGGTCTAGTATTATATCCTAATTCTGTCCAACCTGCTGGCAGAGCTGTCATTGTACATGACCATTTACGATTTTATTTATTTTTTTCACACTGTTTCTAAAGAAGATGAAACTCTTAAAACATAATGATTACTGGCTAAAAGTCTCTCAAGGGAGAAACATGTGCCCCCATTATATTGATTGCTATGTCCCAAGACTGTTTTATAATAGCAATTGAGGCAGTCATTTGTGAATATTATCATGGCTGAAGGGCTTTCATGCAGTAAAGACCATCTATTGTGTAATTCTGTTCGAATTTGTTCGAGGTTTTCTGTGCTCTCAGATATCTTGGACATGTTTTGGTAGCTCAGATTGATAGCACTTGAGCTTTCAGAGGAAAGCTGAGAAACGTGGAGATGACAGTAGGGAAGGTGTAACGCTTAACGACCACTCAGTGTTACCTTTATGTCATTCCTTGGTTGCCCATGCACTCTGTGCCAAATGAAATATTCATTGAAAGCCTCGTCTTGCTAGTATAACGGAGAAAAGATAAGAATCTTTGGGTCACAGTCATACCGGCTGGACTGAATATTTCAGTGGCCAATGGGAATCAAGTTTTGGGTTGAAATGTATCGCAGAAAATGATCCGTGTGACGACTGAAGGGACCAGCGGTCCACATTCGGGACATGGCTGGGATTCTGTCTGATTGTGATGGATTAACTCAATCTGCGTTAGTCTAATCAGATCACTCCATGTTACTGTAGAGTCAGTTTAAGCTGAAATGTGATAAGAACCCTTGAACAGTAATACGTTATAGTGATTATATAACCCAATTAGTAAATTTTCAGTTTTGGTGAATGTGATGTGGGTTTGAGGGTACTAAAGGAAAAAGAGCTTTTGAACAAACCCCTAATCCTAAGAATTACACACTACTCCACACTAGGGCTGCAAGAACTAATCGATTACGAAAATCATCAACAACGAATGTCATTATTGATTAGTTGTGTCTGCCTACCATGTGCAGAAAGCTTCCGCCAGTCGCATTAAATTACAGCACCTAATAACACATTTCTATGGACAAAATGCATTTAAAAGTAGTGGAGCAAACAGAGCGAATGAGCTGCTATTGCAAAGGTACGTGATCCAAGCTGCCCAAAACATGAGAATTCTTTAGGCTATTTTAAGCTTCGAGCTAATGCTAATTAGCATAATGTTTGACATGGCTTGTCAGGCCATGGCCTGTCAGGCACTTTGACAGATGCTTAATGTGTATGTGTATAATGGTTTCCTCAGCGCAAAACTTTCATTTTATGTTTATATCCTTATCTGTAAGTGTTACAAATTCACATGAGTATTTCCATTTTGCAAAGGCTTGTCTTGACAGTCTGCGTTAAACTTCAAACTTTACTGAATGAATCAGCGCCGGCGCGCGCATGTGTGTCAAACAGATGGGACGTCAAGTCCTCCGGGGAAGTTCGTATTTACAAGGTGGGAAGGTGTTATCGTTACATATTATATTGTTATATTATGATGCGATCATATTTTTTGCTGGGAATTAGCTTACTTTGTTGTAAATAGAAAAGCCTGACAATGTCACTGCTACCTATAAGTATTGTGGTATTTCGCCATGTTTCTCACTGACACGCCCCCAACTCGTACAGATCAGGGCTTAAAGAAAATCCCGAGCTCCCCACTATTTACGACATTGTGGTGGCGTTCAGCTCGTAAATACGATCTTTCCGACATGACTTGAACGCACCACAAATACAGGTCTCTGCGGAACAAAAAAGGGGCGTCTCCGAATTTTGGGGCGTTTTCTAACTGAAATAGGTGTTTTTTAACGATCCAAAATGATCACAACTACTTTTTTTTATGTTTAGAACACGATAAAACAACTTATGTCGAGATAATGAGAAATAAATAAATAAAATAATGCTGCAAACTATGCGTTTTCCCCGAGTGCATGCATTCCATAAAATGGAAACATTTTACTATAATATATTCACATATTTTGAAGAGCATCAATTATTATATAAGACTTGTAGCTTATATACGGAGCCCTGCACATGACATGCAAAAAAAAAAAAATTTAATTGTGCGGATGGTTTATTTTTCCATTTATTTTATATTTATTTATTTATGCATTCAATTATTTTGATATTTATTTATTCCAATATGTATTTGTTTCCAGATTTATTTATTTCAAACATTTTTTTAAATTTATTTTTATATTTATTCTTACATTTCTTTGTCATGTATGATAATTAGGTGGGTTGGTCCTGCTCATAGGGCTTGCTTACCACTGGTTAATCGTTGATTGAAGCGTGTGTATTCCCCTTATTTTCGCGACAACAAGGGTGACGGCATTGCGTTCGTTTTGTCATCTTTCTTCCTGCTGAAAGGGACCTAAGCTAGTGGCTAGCCGTAATCCTATAGCTGTAACGGTAGATGATAATAGAAAGCAAATATGTTAAGTATTAAATGCTCATTTAGGGGCTGCCATAACAAGTGGATTAAGAAGAGAGAACAATTGTATCAATGATGTTACGAACAGAGTGTTGCGGTGCACTTTACAATTTACACCCACCACCTTAAGACGAGGAGCACCTGAGGCAATGGCTGAAGACGGTAAACTTGAAGTGCCCACTAGGGTGGCCATACGTTTTGGCCGGACAGTCCGGATTTTAAGCCCCCTGTCCAGCATCCGGCGCAGCCTCAAGCACACTCATTTGTCCTCCTTTTTGGAGTTGCGCTGAATCAGCCTTAAAAAAAAACCCGCTCTAGAATCTTTATTAAGCAGCATAGCGTCTAATGCCGTAAGATCTCCGGTCAAACAAACGATTGGCTGAAAGCGGTGTCAAATAAATATCTGATATATCATTGCTTAAAAACGTAAACAAGCCTTCACGTGCTGGCTACGTCATATCATCACGTTAACATGCCGAAACGTCAAACCTCGTTTAATCCGGAATGGACAAAAGAGCACAAATTTATAGCAAAATGCAGTAGAGATGCTTTTGATGGATTTTGCACACTGTGTCGCTGTGAAGTGGACGTTAGTAGTCAAGGGAAAGCCACCATTGACCGAAATGTTATGTTTTCTGTGCCAGTCTGCCAGATTATTTTATGTATTTATTTATTTATTTATTTATTATATTTCCAGAAGTCCAGAATTTTATGTTTTCAGGCACTGTGCACTTTGCAAGACTTTTTTGAAACAGACATCACAATGTCTTGAATAAATACAAATACTGTGAACACTTTTTTGCCTCTTCTGTTACACATAGGTCTACATCAAATTGTCCGGCAATGAATAGAGTTTTTTCAGAATCACTGTATCATGATACCATCGATATAATGGACAAAACTGTACTACGAGTACATTGTAGTTGCGAGTACACCAGAGTCCTATGCAGTTATTCTTGCCTCACTAAATGCCGCAAAGTTTCCTCCTTTTTGGTGTTATGGAAATGGCCACCCTAGTGCCCACCCAAGCGCCCTTATGTGTGTTCGTACCATTTCATGGATGGGAAGCCGACTGACTAACACCTTTACCTAGAGAAATGGCTTGGCTACGATGTTGCAGTAAAGAAGTCACGCCGGGTGCTGAGCAGGTTGTCAGATTCAGGTAAGCTAACTTAGCTAGCCATGTGCTTTTTAGCCTAACGTTAGATTTGTGAAGTCCCTTCTATGAATGTGAGATCAGTAACGAGCAGTTAACAAAGTACAACGAATCTTCCATTATTACCATTGCCACCAATATATTTCATATTTACGATAGTACAATGGTACATATTTACGATAGTATTATGGTATATTACAGTCTTACAATAGCTTACATTAGTCCTGCAAGATGCTGCAGATGCTAGCAGGCCAGCTAGCTATCTCTCATTCAGATATTAATATTGACCTACATATTAACACTAGAATTAGAGATTGTGTGTATACTGTCTCGTTTTTAATGCATCTCTCTCACACACTGTTCTGTTCAAGAATGTGTGCCATCATATATTAATTCTCATGATGTATTTTAAATACTAATGTAAAAATATGTTTATGGTTATATTATTTCCACAGATGCATCGATGAGCGTCAGTGATGTAGTGATCAACTGTGAAGATGATCACATCCACATGCCCCTGAACTGTGACGCAGAAACACATTGGGAGGATCTGAAACTACGCTTCAAAATCACAACTCAACCTGAAGCCACCTACATGTGATATGAGAACACAATGCATTGAGCAGCTATCAACAATCTTCTAACCAACCATCCACTGGGTGTCTGACTCTAGGCATCATCACCCTAGCAAGTGACGTCGACGGTTCCAGACTCGATGACGATGATGCTGTGGGGATCACATAAGTAGCTTCAGCTTCGTGTTTTTATTTCTGGAAAATAGTTTAAATATTTCGGCATAATGCAAATAACGTTAGGTGAAAATAACAACTCTTCAGCTGATCTGCCACATCCCGTAGCAAACTAGACAATGAATTACTACTTGCCGCCATTTTCTTTGAAAACTCTCATCACTATTGCTTAGCCTGACGATTCTACGCATACGCTCAGCAGCAGTATTAACATTAATGACATGGCATCTGACGCAATGGCACACTTCCGATCTTCATTGGCATGTGTCACTTAAAAGGTGTGACACATGCCACTGGCATTATCGCGAAACACTGACACTGTGTCGCGGACCATGTCGCTGTATGTTGTGACGCCTGCAGGAGTGACTGATGGAGACATGTTTTTTTGTTTTTTTTTAAATCCAATTAAACGCATTAAAGTTGGTCATATTTTTTCAAACATGTCAGGTTTGTTATATTTTGATACTGCTGTATTTTTTTGAGCACAAAAACTGCCTGTAATTGAAAACAGAAGGAATAAATCTATCATGGGTCACTACGAATTCTGCATTAACAGTCGTGTTTTTGAATGATGCCGGTAGGTGCCAGTATAAGTAGGCTAAGTGTATATTTGTCAGCACAAGATAAACCTTACGAAAATTAACTATGGTAAAACCACTGGCACATGTCACAAGTTTTATCGGCACGTGCCACTATCCACTGGCATATTGTACAGTATGCTGTGCCACCTCCAGTAGCCACATGCTGCTGGCTGTCCATTATGTAGATGGTGTGACATACGCACTTAATGGCAAAATGAAATTTAATTAATAATACATTGCTTTCAGACATGGGATTTTTTACATCAACCATTAGGTTACGGCTTATGTTTGATACTGTGGCCTGTTATATGTATGTATTTATATTTACTTTTTTAGTTTTTACAGTGTATTTAACTACATATTATAAATACAGTTGTTTTGATAACATTTTTTTTTTTCTATTTACATAATAGGACTGACAGTTCAGCTGTCATTTGGAATTATAAAACAATATTGCCTTAACTAAAAAAGGGAATCTTTCTAATTAAAGTAGTAACAACCAGCAGGAGTATGTCATATGTGCCACCACAAATTGACACTATACCACTATACCAATACTAGTCAGGTATTTCATATAATTTTAAATTAGCATGCCACAAGCCATTACAAAGTGACACTTACCATTGTGAAATGAATTATGAAAACTAGCACCAACCATTCAAGAAGTGTGTTGGGCCTTGACAATGGCTCTTATACTGCAGAGTAATGTAGTTGTGTAGATACTGCAGAAACTGGATATTACAATGTGGCAACTAGCTACAGCAAGTCAAATCTTTTTTACAGAGCATTTGGGTATCTCTAGAAGGAATGCATGTTTACATTGTTAAAAATGCATTTGTCTTATTACATAATTGCATAAAATTATTTGTGAAATATTAAGAGAACTACTTACCAAATTATATCTATATTTTAAATGAATTTGTGGTTATTGTAGAGTAATCCCCATAGTTAATTCAATGATAGCATATAAAATGTATACACCTTTTTCAGTAAGCAAAGAAAGAAAGGAGGCTTAACAAATATGTAAGTTAAAGCAATGGCTTTTTTCTTTTAATAGATAGATGCATTAGCATACTTCAAGTCAGTAAAACACAATTTATCATTTAAAAAATCAAGTGATTGATTATGTCTAAATATTTATTCAAATGCAAAACTTAAAAATAAGTAATCGCTTAGGACCGGTAGCTAGCAGCAACTAGACTAGATACATGTATAGCCATACAGGCACCTAGTGGGTAAACCATAACATTACAAGTGAAAATTATTTTTTTGGACAAAATATTTGCCTCTTCGCATTGGAATCTATAAACCTTTTCTCTGTTTAACCTTAAATGCTTCACTAATTGTAATATAAATAAAAAATATTTTCTGTAAAATACAGAACATTTCATTAAAAATAGTTACAGCTAAGGTGTGCAGACGCATTGACCACCAAGGAATATGAAATGTGACCCATAAGTAAGGAATACCTGAGGGTTAAATACAAGAAAAACATATTAATGTAGCCTCTTCATCACTCTAGAATAAAATGATAATGTAGCTAAATGTCATCAACAGAATGATTAATGCACCATATGCTGTAATGTTTACCAATTAAATTTCTGCAATTATAGTGAAGCTGTCGTTTATTTTGCTTAAGCCCATTCAAATATATTGACAGGACACAGCGCTGGTTTGTTTGGAATAATGTTACAAAATTTGAAAGCTGAGACTTTGTTTCGTTTCAAAGCAGGGTTGCCAGTTTGGCCTGAGGTTTACTTGGGCACAGTGAGAGCGAGACAGAGCCTGAGAGTTGGCAAACCTGTGGCGCCCCAGGTGAAAAAATACTATAGTAATTTATAGTAAATACTATAGTGTTTTTGAACCATACTATAGTAAATTGTAGTATACTGTATATATTATAGTATTTACAACACAACACAAAACTGAATGCTATAAGCATACTGTAATATTAACTATAGTTAACTGATAAACTGTGATAAATGCTGTAGTTTACTCTAGTTTTTACTACAGTAAACTGTAGTGTATTGTAGTATAATATACCCTATAGTTGTAGAAAACTTAGTAGCCTACAGTATTGGGTAAAGTAATTTGTTAATATTACTATAGTTGTTATATTACCACAGCAACTAGCCTATAGAATTACCACAACAAAATAATTCAAGGACTTTATTTACTATAGTATTTTTTCCACAAACCTGACATGTTTTTAAAAAAATGTGACCGACTTTAATACATTTAATTGGATTTAAAAAAAAAAAACACACATATCTCTAAGTTATACTATTTATTTAGGATTTTGAGCAATTACGTCAGTATAGCTGCTTAACTCATCTGTCAGTCACTCCTGCACAGCGACATGGTCCACGACACAGTGTCAGTGTTTCGCGACAGTGTCAGTGGCACATGCCACTATCCACTGGCATGTGTCACACTTTTTAAGTGACACATACCAATGAAGACCGGAAGTGTCACCGGATGTGCCATTACGTCACATGCCATGTCACTTGATGTTAATACCCCCTCTCTGTGAGCTCTTAAACAATGATGCACTGAAGCTACAGAAGGACAGCCTTCCTCATTTCCATGTTACACATGGAAAAGTAAAAATAAATTAATCAATAAAAAAATTCATCTAAAAATAAATACATGTGGGAATAAATAAATCTAAACATAAATGAATGCATACATACATAAATCTAAAATTAAATATAAAAATAATATGTAAATAAAAAAATAAATAAATGTTTAAAATAAACGCAGAAAATAATGAATTAAGGGGAAAAAATGAATTTTATTAAAAATGACATTTATTTTATCAAGTCATTTAATCATTTATTTATTTTCCTATTATCACATTTATTTACCTATTTATCTATTTATTCATTTATATATTTATTTATTCATTTTTAATTTCTGCAGGTTTGGTCCTCCATAAATTTTACGTGCATAGTGTAAACCTTCGCCATAAAAGCTAAAGTGACATAACTGCATATAGTCAACAGACGTGCAGATAGCGCCGAACACGTATATAGGCTAGATAGTGATTTACATTTGATGATTTATAATTAACTCTAATTGTAAGTGTATGATTTTTATAGGCTATCAACCACACGACATACAGAAGCACATAACTGCCTCAGCGTAAATTGTATTTGTACAGTATGAGCTATTAATGAGGCTTTACTGATCTTGTACAAGCATTTAAATAAAGAAAATGTGTTAACCTGAAATGATGACTCTGAAGACTTTAAACTTTATAATAATTTTACTGACCACAACCACAACCTCCAATTCGATTTGAGCAAATCAGGTAAAGAGGTTGAAAAACACCTATTTCAGTTTGAAAACACCCCAAAATTGGGAAACGCCCCTTTTTGTTCCACAGAGACCTCATATACTCTATTGGAGAGGTAGACAAGTAATATTCAGCGCAAAAATATTAATTTTGCTGAAATATCTGTTGTTGGACATTAAATTTACGTTTAAAAAGTTAACACATACGCTAATTCAAGTATTTTATGAGAGTGGCAACTGTAAAGGGATAACTGCTTATAATTTAATATAAATGTAAGACGTTTCTTAGATTTACAGGATAAAGAAATGACAGTAACAGGTTATTGTGTCCAGAGTGAATGTGTATGTTCCTCTTATCTGTTAACACTGCATATAGCATAGATATATATTTACTACATATGTTTTCAGAGCATTAAGTTGGCACGTTTGTTTGAAGAACAGCATTGGGCAGGATGTGGAATAGTGTGTTTAGTCAATAAAAAAAAAAATTAAAAAAAAAGAAAATTGGTATTTTTATCCGATGAATTAAAGAAATAATCGGTCAACAAATGGATTATCAAAATAATTGTTAGTTGCAGCCCTACTCTACACAGTCAGTAAATCTACTCACATTCCATTTATTCTATGTGGAATTTATAAATAATGTCACCATACTCTTTTCTAGTTCAACTACACGAGAATAATTTTACAGCTAACATATGACGTTCATCTTGTCCTGGCATCATTTATTTATTAAATAGCATTGTTTGCTTTTTATCTGATCTTTATCAACATACAACACCAGTCCGACTGGTCATTCAGGTGTTACTGTATGCCTAAATGGAATGTTTAAACATACCTGTAAGAGGCTTTGATGTAACACGAGGTTGAGTGGCAACGTAACAAAATCTCCTACCTATTATTCATTAATAGTCTGTGTAAAGTAACGCGGCCTAATCGCAGCGAAATGGACGTGCCACGTCCTCTGCACTTGGCTGCATGTGAAATGGACAGGCGATATGGCATTGTGCCAAAGGTCATTAACCAGTGCCCTTATGTCTCTCAACGATGTCATTGGTGATATCATCGTGTGGTGTTGAGATGCTATAACATCCGCTATTAAAGGACATGCGTATGCATCTGATATCCGAACTGTGCTCTCACGCATCATTGGTGAGAAGAGTGCATGTTTGATTCATGTGGCGTACAAGACAGTCACTCTCTTTGACCCTCTTTGTGATAACTTTTAATCATTTTTGACCTTTTATTTTATTGGTTTTAGTGCTAATTTTGTAATATCCCACACTCGCATTTGAAATCATAAATTGACATCATAGATTGGCTGAGAACTGCTGGATCTACCATCTCAGCAACGTCTGCACTCATGTTCCACTGACCCAAATATATCCCTGAATAAAACAACAAGGCTCAATCCTCCTTTTAGCTTGTTACAGCAAAGAACAAACAATCAACTCTCAGAGGAGTTCCCAGTGGCTTTGGATCATACACAGTTCAGTTACTCTCATTCAAAATGGCAAACTATGATATGGCTTGAAAAATAGTGTCGTTTTGGTCCAGGTGGTCTCACAGGGCAAGGTTTTCCAGTTAGATAATGCTGATAGATGTAGTAACTACACCTTCTGGCTGCAAATAGCATCTTTTGTCATCTATGCATTGACAATTATTTATAATAAATTAATATATATATATATTTTTTTTTTTGCAAGCAACCAACCAAACATGTATATCATATATATAATCATATACAATTACAATTATATATTATAAATTAAATTGTATTAATTTTTATGTTCCTCTATGGGGTCCTGCACCAGTTTAAGTACCACTGAGATGACAGAACGCTAATGGAGAACTTTCTCCAGGTATTATTGACCTACTTGGGTGGTCTCTTCACAGGTAATCGTGAGTAATGGAATCAGCCAAGTCTGAACTTTATATCTAGGTTAAGGCCACTGGGCTAAACCACATCATTAAACATTAACTGTCCCTGAACCAAGGTGCTCAAGATCAGACTAATAAATCAATCACTCAGACCTCCGTTTATTCAGGTTCATTTACCCAGAGGTGATGCAGATGAGAGTTTGTTAATGTAAAGGCTAAGATGAAGTAACTCAGCTCAACACTGACCCAAGGAAGGTTAACTAGTGTTTTTTGATTAAATGCTAACCCCATTCATTGTAATTGCATGGAGAAGAGCAACAAATTACATTAATTTAAAGGAGTCCTTGATTATGATTTCACTTTTTTAACTTAATGTAATGTTGCTGTTTGAACATAAACAACATCTGCAAAATTATGATGCTCAAAGTTCAATGCAAAGGGAGATATTTTCTTTAGCAGAAATCACTTTTTAAGGACTACAACAAACGGCTGGTAGGGACTATAACAAGCTTCTTCCTGGGTTGGTGACATCACAAACCCCAAAAATTATATAAATCCTGCCCCTGAGAACCCAACAAAGGGGGTGAGGCCATGTTGGGCTGCCGGGCATACTCTGCGATTTTCATCCGATTTTGAGCCAAATTCGAAGGAGCCCCTAAAGGGACGTGGTGGTGGAAAAAAATTGGGATGGGAGGGAAAAAATTTTTTTTTTCAAATCTTTTGCGTTCCCTCGCAAAGATATTTGCGTTCCCTTGCTGTGAGCTCAGACAAACACTTCCTCTTTAATGTCCCGCTGGCTAGCAGTAGTGTTTCAGTCAGCTCCATACATTAATAATGCACACAAATAATGCGCGACTCATAGAGTTTGAACTTGTTGGACTCAAATATAAAGAAATGCAGTCAGTGCTTAAGTAAAGCAGTTCAGTGAAGTTGGCAATATATTCAAAGATTCGAGCTTCCTGGATCAATATCTCATGAGCTAAACGTTGTTAAAACACAAATGCAGCTAATTCCAATCATAGTAACCTAGACAACGAGCTACAACAACACAATTTTCCTCAAATGTGCTTTATAATATATAAATTGGTCACTATGAGCAGGAGGCGCAGAGACAGGTGTGAAGGGACCGTCTGAAAAGTTCAACACAACAACACTACCTCATCGTACAATGTGAGTTGGTAACCTTGCTGAAATCATACAGAAATCGCACAGTGTATGCCTAGCTTTAGAGAAGAGGAAGAGTTGTAGTAGAGTGTTGTTACCATGCTGTCATTTTACGCCGGACTGCTTCACAAACGAATGTCAATTCAACGCTGGATTTGCACAAAAGATTAACATGACGGCACATGCTAGTCAATGAGTTTAATCAACCCCACAGAAACTACATACATTTATCCACTAACCATTCAGAAACGTCCAGTTGTGTTCTATAAGATGTAACTTCTTCCTTAGTCTCTCAATCAGTGCCCACTATGGTTTGAACAATGTAAGGCTGAACACCATTACTGACAATCGTCATTTTGGCTGCGTGAGATTCTCCAGCTTTGTTGTTTCACGAGCAACTGAAGCGCGAGCTGTTAAAGCTCCGCCCTCTTCTCGAAAGGGGGCAGGGAGCAGCAGCTCATTTGCATTTAAAGGGACACACACAAAAAACAGCGTGTTTTTGCTCACACCCCAATAGGGGCAAATTTGACAAGCTATAATAAATGATCTGTGGGGTATTTTGAGCTGAAACTTCAGACACATTCTGGGGACACCAGATACTTATATTACATTTTGTAAAAGGGGCATTATTGGTCCCCTTTAAAATTTCTTCTTTTGTGTTCCACAAATGAAAGGAAGTTATAAAGATTTCAAACAACATATGTGTGAGTAAAATGAAAATGTTCATTTTTAGCCATGAATAGCCAAGCAGGTTTCTTAACAGGTTAAGTACTGATTGCTTTTGATTGAAAAGATATGTAAAATATGTGCTCACGCTCAACACTGATTGCAAAGAGCCAACTCTCAGTTGCTAAATGTTTTCTACCATCACAGATGTCCCATGTTTCCCCAATCAAGTCAGTGAATTAAATCACCACATCCATTTGTCAGGCCCCAAGTTTGTTTTGTGGATTCACCTCTGCATATGAGATATATTCATTACTGCCGCTGCACTTTGGTAATTTCCTAACAGATGCTTAATTTGACTGTTTTAACATATGCTTGTCATTTCTACACGCATTGGGGACCTGGCCATTCAGAATCCCCACAGGTGTTGAATGTGCTAACGAAGGTGTTGATGGGACTGTCATGAGCTAATGAAACTGTCACCAAAATAGCATCAGTGTGTATATTTGACCTCCGTATCTGTGTCAATAATGGCTCTTTAGTCGGACAGACACTCGAATGTCAGTCAAGTTTGAAAACACCTCCCCATTAGTCTTGCTGGTAATTTAATTGCAGCACAGATGTGAGCGAGTTTATGGACTGTGTCTTTTGATGTAGAAAAGGAAAAATTAAGAAAAAGGGCTTTTTTTTTTTTGAAAGCATCAATGGTGGATTAATGTGGCGTACAGACCCATTAGGGTTCATAAAGGGAAATGAGGGGTAGTAAATAGAGATTTTTTTTTTTTTATGTGAGTCTAGACAAATATGTAAAGAGGAACTAGAAGCTTTTAGTGGATCTTTAGGCTGTTGTTGTCACGTTTGATATTTCTTGATGTTTTATCTTTAAATATATCCTTGATCAGTACTGTAAGTGAAGATATATATATATATTTATTTATTTATTTATATATAGTTGAGAATGAGAATCTTCTTAAAAGAAACCAAACCAATTGTTGCTCACCATTTCTCTGGTCAACTTCAAACCATTTCATTCCCATTTCTTGAACATCAGTCTATAAGTATGCAGACGCCCTAGTAGTCCCTCAAGTTGACTGGCGGTGAAATTGACCACATGTTCAGGGTCACTTTAGTTCCTATGATGATAAAGCTGTAGTCTCATTCTCAAGTGTCAGACATTGATTAGGAAGTGCTCCATCACAGACATACATTACCATATTCCAGCTTGAGTGAGTCCCTGATTAAAAAGCAAAATCCAATTTTTCACTTGTTAACAGTACATATATTGCATGAGAATCTCTTGTTCCTGCCAGACAGTTACCAAGAAAACAACTTTTAGGTTGAGATCTTGAGAGCACAACTTTTGTTTTGTCACTTTTCTCCTGATCACACTAAGACTACTTGACACTATTTTCAAATAAAAACTGGAAACTTTTTATGCATTTTGGCCGTTCAACAGTTTTGGGGGGCGTAAAAAAATGCAAACATTTGAAAATGTTTTTTTAAAGTGCAAGTTTTTGAAAACAGTACCATTATTCTCTCTGTGTAAACCACAAAAACACAAATTTGTGAAAACGGTAACGTCATGCACATGCATATTCTGTGTTTGGTCTATAGGTGCATGGTGTTTCTTTATAAAGTGACATTGCCAACTACTGGCCTGGCAGCATAATACAACATTATCTTCTATACGCAAAAAATGCAAAGGAAAAACTTTTCCGTTTTTAGTATATCGTTGTTGTATAAATGTACTCTAAAACAAGACTGAATGTTCTCTTAGTGCTTCTGTACTACATGCTCTTGGCAGCCAGTAAGCCAACACAAACCATTTGTATCCATTTTTAATGTAGTTTGAGTCATAGTTTCTTTTACTTTACATAGATTTTACTTAGTTTTTCGGGTTGAGGGGATGTTGTTGTCTGTCTATTTGGCTAGTTTCTATCAAGTGAGGGATGAATTTGCAGTGAAATATCAGAGTTTAATGCCTTTGGACACACACTGACTAAAAGTTGACAAGCCTATTTATATGATATGATTATATGGTTAGTTGTATTCTGCTATCTGCATTTAACATTTTTTTCTTTCCCTGTTGTCCTGACCACCAACCCATTTTTTGGGTCGTGACCCAGCAGTTGAGAATCACTGGTATAAAAGACAAGATTGCAGTCTTAATGCACGTGACCAAGATTAGGCAGTCTTTAGTCTTGCAGAGACAGACACAAGACCCTGTCCAACAAGGTGAGGTGCGGCAATTTGCCAGGCTGCCTGTGTTGTTGCAATATTCTGATATCCATCAGTTAGCCGCCCAGAATGAGAAATGGATAGGTATTTTTGCGCTGCAGGCTAAAATGTAATGCTAGGCATTTTTCTTAATACCATTTTCCCGCTGACACTTTCAAGCTGGCCAAGGTGTTATTGTAAACAGCACAGAGTAATGATAAGCATGAATCTATGTCAGCGGCCATCATTACAGCAGACCCTAGAGATTGCATGGTCACGGCTATAGTTGTTCCTTACACCGTACTCTTAAATAATAAAACTTCCATGAGAAAAACAGCAGGTAGTTTCCTCTTCCTCACACACACATAAACACAAGCACCAATTTAAATGGTAGTTCATCAGCGTTTAATTTATTAGCACAGTGCAATTATCTGTATGGAAACGCATTACTTTCTGCATGGGCTGGGGGAGATCACATGATGTGGACCTGGAGTGCAGTAAAAAATTGTACTGTATTATCACACGTGACTGCAATTATCTTCTGCCCTATGTTTGGGGAAAAGGATGACACCTTGCTTGGATAAAAACTTCAAAGATTCACCTTCAAGACATACAGAGAAAAGCAAATCCTGCAATTTTCTCAGCTTCGGAGGTTGATAAATATAGATGTCGCTCCAGGGCTCACTTGTTTGAGTTGTGCATGAAATTGACGTGGAAGGTGCAGAGCATTTCTTCTGTACTATTCCAAAGTAATTTTCTGTTGTAGTTGTCATAATCCAGTTGAGAACTGTTTTGGTTGGTTATATAGGGCTGTCAAATCGATTAATATCATCTAATATAAAAATTTGTGTTTATATAATACAGTGTATGTATGTATGTATGTATAGTAGTCAGCATTTGAAGTGGATCAAAAAAGTGAATCAAAGTTGTCCTAGGAATTAAGTTGTCATAAAAAGAAGGTTTTAGGACAACTTTGATAAAAGGTTTTGATCCACTTCAAATACTGACTACTGTATATATACTGTAACTATATATAACTAACTCTACCCCTAATGAGACATGTATGTGCAATGTTACGTGTTACTTATTGTCAACAGAATGTCTAAAGGGGACATCAACATTTTTAATTAAAGAGTTAGTTGGGGGGGGTAATGCTATTTCATGTATTCTGACTTATTTACACTGTTAAAGAGTTGGATTCTCACGAGTTGGACGTATGACAGAGCATTTCTGTGCCAAAAATACTCTTCCAAATCCTCATAAACTTCCAGGTCTTTTTTTCAAGTATGGGCCTTTGCAACGTCATAAAGGTCGGAATTCCTTGTACAGGCACTTCTTCTGGCCCGTCGAACAGAGCGAGAGAGCAAGAGCATGCCCATCAACGCGCGTTCGGCTTTACAAAATTCGTCCACAGAATCAACAATGTCAGCAAAGAAGTGTGTTTTTGGTTGTGAGGGAAAGATAACATTGCTTCCCAAAGAACCCACTATTTGCTATATTAAATATAGTGATTCAAAAGTTATCCATGGATAATGCAATGGTGTATTGTGTGTGTTTAAATACATTTGTTTAGCTGACCATTGATAGCTTGCATTGATAGCTATCGCTACGCAAAAGCTGCGCGTGCACGTGACTGCTCGTCACTCTATCTCTGCTCACATGACACGCCTCCAGGACTCGGCTGTTTTCAGAAAGACTCGGTACAGCGTATGTATCTTTTATAAATATGATAAAACTAAAGACTTTTTACAGAGATATGAAGGATGCAATACGACTCTATAGGTACTCAAGATTAACATGAGATTGGCAGAAACTGTGTGTGATACCTCCCCCCCCCCCTTAATTACTCACCCTCATGTTGTTCCAAACCCGACCTCCATTTATCTTGAAACACAAATTAAGATATTTTTGATGAAATCCGAGAGTTCTCCGACCCCTCCATAGACAGCAGTTTAATTACCACTTTCAAGGCCCAGAAAGGTAGGAAAGACATCGATGCATGCGTGTGATGTTGACGCAGGAGCTAGCGAATAATGAGCCAGCGTTCTGACGTAGAACCTGGAAGTGCTGCACTGTGTTTACTGCATCAACAGCATATGAGACTGACAGGAAAGAGAAGAAATTGTTGAATTAACTCGTTATTTTTGTTTTGTTTTTGCACACAAAAAGTATTCTCGTCACTTCATAAAATTAAGGTTGAACCACTGTAGTCACATGGACCAATTTAAAGATGTCCTTACTACCTTTCCGAACATTGAAAGTGGTAATTAAACTGCTGTCTATGAAGGGGTCAGAGAGCTCTCAGATTTCATTCAAAATATCTTAATTTGTGTTCTGAAGATGAACAAAGGTCTTACGGGTGTAGAACGACATGAGGGTGAGTAATTAATGAAAGAATTTTCATTTTTGTGTGAACTAACCCTTTAATTTTGGGTGAACTATCCCCTTAAGAAGATAGCAGTGAGCAATGACTCCAACATCTTACTGTAGAACTCGTTGCTCGTTCGAGGCTATAAAACATATTTCTATAAAATTTCCTCTTTCATTATTGTACTTCAGCTCTAGCCAACTTTGTAGGACGAATTTAATGATCAGATGTCATGTTTGATTACTGCAGGCTGTGAATTTAATGCACTCTAGCCAGAGGGCAACTTTGTCCGTCACAGACATTTGTTTACATCGGACTTGCACCTGGTTCCAACTCACCAGCTAATCTGAACATAATTATCAACTTTCTTCAGGTAATCTTAATATTTTGATGAAGTAGAACTGCAAAAACCATTTCTTTGCCATACAGCATATGTATTTATGCTAGTATTTATGTATGCACAACTTTATAAATAGGAACATCTTAAAGAATCCTTTGTATTATATTGATATGTATGTTTATATGTACTATTATATACTACAAAGTATATCTATCTATCTATCTGTTTATCTATCTATCTATCTATTTGCAATGCTTTTATCCAATGACACCATTATTCATATTGAAATGCATACAGGATAGCCAGGCTCTGTCATCACATTTAATTATCTGATCTTCTCATCATCTTGCAGGCCATGCATGACTTCCTCTCTAAAACAATCCATCCACACGTGCCGTCTCTCCACCTCCACCTGTTTCAGCCCAGCTTGCTCCATCAGCACTTCTCTTCACACAAGGTCCTTTTATCCTCTTTTTTCCTCCCATGCAACAGCCCATTTTTATTTCCCACAGGGTATTTACACCTGACAACAACTTAATTATTGGATTCTGAAGAGCGGTTCATCAGTTGTCTTCTTTTTTGCTCTTTCACCTTTCCTTCCTGAGCAGATTGATGGATACACGGCTTGGTCTCCACAGGGGTCAATGGACAAACAGTGGCTTTCATCTTTACAATCCTATCCGTTGCTAAATGCCTGTCAGAAGCTGTTTGGTGTCCTGCAGCGTAGAGTTGAGGTAGGTGACCTCCAGAGGTCTTACCACCAAGTGGACCTCAATCAAACTGTTTACAAAGTCCCTCTTGGGAAGGAGACCACCCTTCATTTCACAAGCACTGTCCGAGATCATTGCACTTATTGTTAGCACATATGTGTATATAATATATGTGTGTTAGCACACATATATTAACCTTAGTACACATCTTTTTGTGAACCAGAAGGCTGCATTTTTGAATGATAAAGCACTTTCTTGTATCCCAGCTCAATATGCAGATACACAGGTATAACCTAATGCTATAGTGCACCTTAAACCTTTAATAAGTATTTATTGCATAGAACATTCTACAGTTTTAAAGCTATTTTCAAAGTTCAAGTTCTCTTTTCAGCCCCTCAAGAAATCTGCAGGCCATCTCACCCACAATGCTATATAACATTTTTTTTTTTTTTTTTTTTTTAGAAGACTTCATTACCCAGTATAGATCGAGCTGCTGGACAACAACAGTCTGGGGAGAAACCGGGATTACGCCAGGAAGTTGAGACCTCTCTACTCTGTCTTTAAATTGAAAGACTGTGTATCTTAACCCGAATTAAAGGTAAAACAACAACTCCCATTTCAACCATGTTATTTTTGCATAAATGAGACAGGAGGAACTGTTAATTATAATGGCAAAAATTATAAATTTTAAAATCAAATTATTTTTCAAATGTACTCCTTCTTCGCCATTGAAGGAAATGTCCGTCATTTATGAGACAAAGCTTCCCCGCCATTGACGGAATTTTCTGGCTTTCCGTGTTTTCACTGTTATACACTTCAGGCAGCTCCATTACCCACAATGCAACATGATTGTGACGTCACCGCATATCGTGTTTTATTTACCCCACCACAAACAACTCTATGATATATTAATTTTTTTTTTCAATATTTAAAACACACATATATACATATAGAATGCTGCATTAAACAATTTCGTAAGGGGAAAAAATGAGATAATAAATCAACTCCATAGTGGATTCCAAGCGATCAAGGGCTTAGGACGTTCCCATTGCACGAGTTCTGCCAGTAGTGGGCATGCAACGTAAGCAATGACGTACATCCGAGTCAACGAGACTGAGGGAAGTTAGCGAGGGAAGGGCATAAAAAAACGTAATGTAATGCACATGTAGACTAAAGCGATCATCAACATTAAAGGGTTAGTTCACCAAAAAAATGAAATTTGTGTAATTAATTACTCAACCTCATGTCATTCCAAACCCGTAAGACCTTCATTCATATTCGTTCATCTTCAGAACACAAATTAAGATATTTTTGATGAAATCCGAGAGGTTTTTTTTAATCTCCCATAGAAAGCAACGAAATTACCGTCATTCAAGCTCCAGAAAAGTAGTAAAGACATCATTAAAATAGTCAATGTGACTACAGTGATTCAATCTTGATGTTATGAAGCGACAAGAAAACTTTTTGTGCGCAAAAACAAAACAAAAATAACAAATGTTTGTGTCTGCACAGTGTTAATGAAAGATTTTACTTATTTTAAAGATATAGGCTTCATTTTCTTCAGCTAAAGCATAAGGACTTTTCTCTCTTTTTAATTTGAGTTTAGGGTGAAATAAATTTCTTTAGTTTCATCCATTTAATTTCAATATAAACTGTTGTTTTGGCTAGCGCTGGAGACCATTTAGTCAAGTTCCCAGCTCTAGCTACAACAACCGTCTAGTATCATGTATAATTGTATGTAAATTGAGACAGAGCCAAGGTGCTTGTTCAGTCCTTCAGTGCTGAATACCCTCATGACATTTGTTCTTGCCCTGCAGAACAACATCTGATTCTAGCTAATGAGCTAGCGTCGTAAGCCAGGGAGGCTAACACATTTGTAAAACCAGCTGGTGTCATGCCTCGCCAGGTCAGATACCCAGAACATGTGGTCCTACAGTGAAAAACTCAAACAGACAGGCACATAAGATAGATTTACATAATAATGCAGGTTGTACAGGTGCAGAGTTATGAATTGTGGGCTTATAAAGTAAGTATGTATATGAAAGAGAAGAGAAAGAGAGGGAGATTTGTTTGTCAAGTTGTGGTGTGTCCTTAGAGACCTCTGTTTGTCTGGCTAAGATCCAAAACTAATCAGAGATGTTGAGTTGCTCCCATAAGCAAACTGAGACTTCATTTTTACTTTCCAAGAATATATACATTGATTCATGATGTACCAATAGTTTATAATATAAATAAATCAATAATAAATGGGTGTGTGTGGGGGGAAGATGAGATTCATCCTTACAGAACCACTGAAATTATAAATTCACTGAATTCGAAATGGTAATAAATAAACAAAAATAAACAGACTATAGTAGGCTGCATACATTTACACTGCTTTTCATATAAGACATGAGGCACTTCACCCACGCATGTAATGATTTATTAGAGCACATGTTTGACATCTGGCATTTTTCCAAAGGCTTGTTAAAAATAACTGGACTATATACTGAACACTAAACACACAGAGGAATGACAAATTGATGAAATGCCCAGTTTTAAATGGTCAAATAGTCTCACTGTATCTTTTTAGATGTTGGTATGAGAGTTTGGTGTGTTGGTATTATAAAAGAGTGCAACACTCCGGTTCTGGAAGTAAATATTCCATTCATTTCCTCCATAGGGAAATAGATTTTTAATGACAACATAAACCTTTAAAGACAGACCTATGGTTGTTAATCAATTTGTTGAAGCCAACAGTTCATATTTCCTCATTAAAGCCATTAAGTAGCCAGTCTTGTTCCTGATTTTCAAATTTTTGCTTCAAATAAAAGTTTTTAATGTTGTAATTAACCTTTTAGCGGGTTGGTTTGGCTCTCTGGAATACTTGATTTTGATTGGTCAAATACGGCATTCAGCAGTGGTCAGATATTTCTTAATAATGTTCACTGTCAAACTCATTTTATTGTTTTATATAACGTAACTATTATATAACGTCATCTTGTGCCTTAGTTATGGAATATTATGGAAAATTACCTCCGAGGACTATCTGTATTAATATTGATGTAATATCGTTGCGGTGTTCATAGGCAGATTGTTGTATTACAATAGATTTATTTTTTTCTTAGTAGAATCTTTAAGATAATATGCAAGTATTGCTATAAAATAATTTCAAAATGCATTTATTGATTCGTTTATTTGTGACTGCTTCTTGTAAGGCTCTATTATATACACCGATCAGGCATAACATTATGAGCACTGACAGGTGAAGTGAATAACACTGATGATCTCTTCATCACGGCACCTGTTAGTTGGTGGGATATATTAGGGAGCAAGTGAACATTTTGTCCTCAAAGTTGATGTGTTAGAAGCAGGAAAAATGGGCAAGCGTAAGGATTGAGCGAGTTTGACAAGGGCCAAATTGTGATGGCTAGACAACTGGGTCAGAACATCTCCAAAACTGCAGCTCTTGTGGGGTGTTCCCGATCTGCAGTGGTCAGTATCTATCAAAAGTGGTCCAAGGAAGGAACAGTGGTGAACTGGCGACAGGGTCATGGACAGGTTCCAAGGCTCGTTCGTGCACATGGAGAGTAAAGGCTGGCCCGTGTGGTCCGATCCAACAGACGAGCTACTGTAGCTCAAATTGCTCAAGAAGTTAATGCTGGTTCTGATAGAAAGGTGTCAGAATACACAGTGCATCACAGTTTGTTGCGTATGGGGCTGCAACGCCAAAGACCAGTCAGGGTCTGACCCCTGTCCACCGGCGAAAGCTCCAACAGTGGGCACATGAGCATCAGAACTGGACCACGGAGCAATGGGAGAAGGTGGCCTGGTCTGATGAATCACGTTTTCTTTTACATCACGTGGATGACCGGGTACGTGTGCGTCGCTTACGTGGGGAACACATGGCACCAGGATACACTATGGGAAGAAGGCAAGCCAGTGGAGGCAGTGTGATGCTTTGGGCAATGTTCTCCTTGGGTCCTGCCATCCATGTGGATGTTACTTTCACACGTACAACCTACCTAAGCATTGTTACAGACCGTGTACACCCTTTTATGGAAACGGTATTCCCTGGTGGCTGTGGCCTCTTTCAGCAGGATAATGCACCCTGCCACAAAGCGAAAATGGTTCAGGAATGGTTTGAGGAGCAACTTACAGGACTTAAAGGATCTGCTGATAACATCTTGGTGCCAGATACCACAGCACACCTTTAGGGGTCTAGTGGTGTCCATGCCTCGACGGGTCAGGGCTGTTTTGGCAGCAAAAGGGGGACCAACTCAATATAAGGAAGGTGGTCATAATGTTATGCCTGATCAATGTATGCGATAATGAATATCCTTTAATATTTTCTTGATCCTAAATGTTATGGAAAAAAGCATGTGATAGGTCATTTTACTTTTAATGCCGATTTTAAGTAGTAAATTGCAGTGTTGGGGGTAACGCATTACAAGTAACGCGAGTTACGTAATCAGATTACTATTTTCAAGTAACTAGTAAAGTAACGCATTACTTTTAAATTTACAACAAAATATCTGAGTTACTTTTTCAAATAAATATCTAGAACTTAAAAAAATAGAACTTACAAATAGCCCAGCACAGATGAGAAAAAGTAACGCAAAAGTAATGTAACGCATTACTTTCCATAAAAAGTTACTTTTTTAGGGAGTAACGCAATCTTGTAATCCATTACTTTTAAAAGTAACTTTCCCCAACACTGGTAAATTGTATCTCTAATGTGTTTGGCTAAAAGGCTCATTATTTCAGTTCCCCTATCAGTCACAGATATGACTCATTTCATATGAATCAGCACTCAACATTGCAGAGGCTCTTCAGAGGTAAACACACGCATCTGTGACCACTTCAATCTTCTCTGGTCTCCATTACCGCCTCTACAGGAGGGTAGGTTCTCTGATTTTAGCTTTCAGAGCTTTTTTTCCTTGATATGTCCCTGTTGGATTGCCTGATTGTCCAAGATGTCATATCCAAGAGAGCCCAGCTTAGCGGGTGGTCAGTGTCCCATTTTGCATGTTATGGAGCTTCAGTAACCTTTTTGTTCCCCACATTAAAGCCCTGGCTATTTGATAATTAATCTCTGATGTTCTTGTTTTTAAGGGAATGGCAGCAGTTTTGGCAGATGCATAGCACACAATGACCTTTGCATTGGTCTGAGCCCAGCATTTAAAGACAGTTTATCACGAAACCTGCCAGTCAAATGCTCACATGGTGTTTTGCTGTTTTTAATAATAAGTTGCTATCTATGTCCTCATCTGACGCATTTATAGACACATAAAAAATACACTAGACACTAATTAGGGGGCTCCAGGCCCTGTCTTTCATCTCAGTCCTAGTGATAATGTGGTCTCTCCTTACATATGCTGAAAACAGCAGTTGCTTTATAGGTTATCTGAGGAAATTTCACTCTGAATCCTTCTCTTACCAGTTATAAAAACTTAAGTTTGTTACATTACTGTCACTATGAAATCAAAATTGACAATTCCTTTTTTTTTTTCTTGTAAAATACTGCAATATTTATTATAAATGATTTATCCGTGCATATCATTATTTTTTAATTAATTTGTCCTCACAATCTTTAATGAAAATAACTTCCCCTCCTTCCCGCAGCGACATCTTTTTTTCTGATGACGTGTTTACTGGCGCGAAGGCGGGACAATCTGTCACTCACATGAGATCGACCAGTAGCAAACCACAATGATCCAACAATCCAGTCAGCTCCTGATGGACAAAATCAAGTCCCAACCTACATTTTTTCTTGTTTTAGAAGCCATTTCACTTGGATAAACGTCACAATAGGGATGCAATTTCTGTTTCATGCTGACTTTAAAGGAATAGTTGAAAATTGTCATTTACTCACCCTCAAGTTGTTCCAAACCTGTATGAATTTCTTTCTTCTGCTGAACGCAAAAGAAGATATTTTGAAGAATGTCTGTAACCAAAGTAAATGATGACAGAATTTTAATTTTTGGGTGAACTAGCCCTTTAAGTAATATCCTTCTCTGTAGTCAGGGATGGAGCCGGTTATTGGTGACACAATACAATATTTGGGTGACATAACTGTCACTGAATGCTCCTTTTCAACCGAAATCTTTTAACTCAACACTCTCCAGTAAAATCATAAAATAACATGCAACCAAAATGTGTGTTTATTTTACACTCGAGCAAGATTAATGAAAGACTGAACTGAATTGCATACCTATTACCCACAATATTTTTTGCTGGTTTCTTTTCTGCTAATTGTCACCCCCAGCAGTGAGAAAATGATATTGTCCTTCCCAAAAGCCATGTGTTTAATGGTTACCATGTAATGACCCTTCAGTTTAGTAAGCGAACATCAAATTACAAATAAATTAAGGGTGTGAATTGCCTCTGCACCTTTAATTTAGACGAGTCCAGTGTTTGTGGTTACTTCTTGAAAGCTTTCTGCAATTAGTCGTTGGATGTGGTGAACCAATGCTAATTATCGAATAATTGCGGTGATCACGTTTGCAGAGGTGAATGAGAAGGTTGGTTTACTCATGGATCTCAAATTTTAGGACTCCTATAAGTGGCATTGCAACGTTTTGCCTTGATTTTGATTTGTAATGACAAGCACTGGCATTGCTCGTTGTTATTAATCTTAACTAACATTGTGAAACATGCTTCGAAAGCTGCTAATAAATAATAAACTGATAAAAGTAATGAATAAAAACTATTCAAAATTCATTGGACTCCTTAAAGGGATAATTCCGTCAAAAAATGAAAATTCTGTCATTAATTACACACCCTTGTGTCGTTCAAAACCCATAAGACTTTCGTTCATCTTCGGAACACAAATGAAGATCCTTGAATGAAAATTAAAAGTTTTCTGTCCTTCCATTGAAAGTGTATTCACACAAAACATTCATAAAAAGATTGTAAAATAAATCTCTATGAATCGAGAGATTTAATCCAAGTCTTCTAAAGAGATATGATCACTTTATATGATGAACAGATTTAATTTAGGCACCAGGATACACCAGAACTTGCCAGAACTTTTTTTCACATATAAACTTTGATCAGTGAACATAAACAGAAGCTCAACCTTATGTGCTTGATGTGTGAAAGCAATCTTCAATGGTTCTTGCAGAAGCTCAGATGTGTTGCGTAACAAATGGGAATGAATCTCACACATCAAGCAATCATGCTTGAGCTTCTGTTTATGTTTACTGATCAATGCTCGATTCATTTTTCACGGTCTATTTATGAGCGTTTTAAAGCATCAGAATTTTGGGTGAATAGACTTTCAATGGAGGGACAGAAATCTCTTAGATTTCATTAAAAACATCTTCATTTGTGTTCCGAAGATGAACAAAAGTCTTGTGGATTTGGAACGACATGAGTGTAGACAGTGACAATGACAGTAATTGTATTTTTGCGTGACCTACTGTAACCTATGGAAGCTTGTTACTGCCACTAAATAAAAAAATAAAAAAGGTAATTGCGACTTTTTATTTCACAATTCTGACTTTTTTTCTCTGAATTGCGAGATTTAAACACACAATTCTGACTTTATAACTCGCAATTGATTTTTTCTCCGAATTGCTACTCACAGTTGGGAGATATAGTCAGAACTGCGTGATATAAACTCACAATTGTGTCTTATAAACTCAGAATTGAGTGATATAAACTCGCAATTCTGACTTTTTCTCAGAATTGTGAGTTTATATCTCGCAATTCTGACTTTATAACATTGTGAGATATAAACTCGCAGTTCGGAGGAAAAATTTGACATTATAAAATGCAATTGCAAGTTTATATCTCACAATTCTGAGAAAAAAAGTCATTTTTGTCAATTTTGACTTTTTCTCACAATTGTGAGTTTATCTCACGCAATTCTGACTTTATATCACACATCTATTTTTCTAGTTTCCGCCAAGAAATAAAAAAATAAAAAAGGTAATTGCGACTTTATATCACACAATTCTGTCTTTATAATTCGCAATTGTGAGTTTATATCTTACAATTCTGAGAAAAAAGTCGCAATTACCTTTTTTAATTTTTTTATTTCTTGGCGGAAACTAGCTTCCATAGTAACCCTTTAAGTGTCAGGTTTAATGTTAAAAATTGAAAATGAAAATAGGCCTATATCCCTGTGGCTGCTTTACAGGTTGAAGAAATCTCTCCAGACACATGCGCACCTGTCACCAGTGGACCTCTGAGCGAGAAGACTACGGTCCACAAGGAATCATGTTCGGTTTGTTGTGTTCTCTGGCATCACCTGAAATTAAACTCGACATCTTACACACAAGTAACCCAAGACGTTTACCTGACCTTCAACCCCAGAACAAATCCATCAGGACTGTCTGCTGCTTAGATCCCATATTTCGATACACCAAAAGACATACAAAATTTAAAGTGCCATTTACGGTTGACTGTGGAGAAAATGTAAATGTTACCATTTAAATGTTTTAAATGGTAAGATAAAAATTAAAATATTTCACACTTAACTTTTTTTATGGGATTAGGTGGACCCTTATCATATAATCAATTAATGGGTTGAGAAATGGGCTTCTTAGTGTGAACTTCTAGTGTGTTTTCATTATCACGGTATAGATATATGCGCATATGCTAATGCTTGCAGGCACATGGTTTCCTGTTTCCCTGTGCATCTTGCAATAACTCCCAAGAATAGGTGAGACACAGCGGCAGCTGTCCCAGAAATGTGACGCTCAGCCATAAAGGGAATGAGGTGTATCATGATTGATCATTCTTCACATCGCCTCTATTGAAGTGAAAGAGCCAGTCACCCATGTCAGGAACTGCTCCCAGATGTGCGAGCATCTCTCTCTCTCTTTGAGTCCATCAGCTTTCTGAAGCTTTCCAAAAATTCTCTTATGCAACAATAAAAATCACATCACGCTAATAATGCATTTAAGACTCATCTGCACTCAAGGGAACAGCTGGTTGCGATGATCCGCTGAAATGTTTCCCACCATGTTTCCCCAAGGTCAGCAAAACTATTTTTGCCCCGTTCATTACATAATGATTCTCTTTTAATCTAAAATGTTTGCTAATAATATGTTTGCTTGGGAGTGCAGTCATTAGGGTGGAACAAAAGAGACATGGCTTACATCATACAGACATATACGTTTCTACAGAGGTCATGCCCTTGAGTAGCAGTTTCATTTAAAGGGGTCATGAATTGAGAAATCAACTTTTCCTTGAGCTTTTGATATATATATCGTACTATAAGAATATCCTGTAAGTTTCAGAACTGAAAACTTCCTTGTTAGTCCAATAAAAGCTTTTATTGAAACCAGGCCCATCGAACAACTTGTCCCGGAATGTGCGTCATTGATAGGTGAAACACCGCCTCTGCAATAGAAATCTATGCCTACTTCGTCATTGCAACGTTAGCCCCGTCCCCTCGCGTGTTAGTGAGATGAGGAGGAGAGAAGAGCGATCCAACAGGACAAAAATAACATTACCTTTCAAAGGATCCTAATGCTAGGAATATGGTTATTTATTTTCAACAATGTGAATGTCTCAGTTGAGCTTTATTTATTTGTATTCTGTACATTTCACTGTTTTTACCCTTTAAGTGTCAGGTTTAATGTTAAAAATTGAAAATGAAAATAGGCCTATATCCCTGTGGCTGCTTTACAGGTTGAAGAAATCTCTCCAGACACATGCACACCTGTCACCAGTGGACCTCTGAGCGAGAAGATACTGGATCGCATTTTGGCGCAGGCTTTGCAAACAGACTTTTACAGTATGGACTCGACAGTAAACCAACAACATGTAAGTAACTGTTAATTCTAATGCCTGATCTGATATGTAATGATTCATACAGTCAGATGTTCTTTGTCTATGCTTCAGTAAATCAAACCAGTGACTAAACGGTCAACTTCACATTGTTTCTAGTAAGATGAAAATAGTCTTTAAGTTATTTAAACGGTGATTAAATTATATATAGAAAGCGATCAAAGAACGCTCCCTTTACAATTGCTGGAGCTGTCAATCAAACAGCGTGAGTTTATCATTGACTGAGATCTGGACTCGTGCCAAAACTTTTTATTCAACGAATCTCTTAGTTATATCGCATTTGCACTGTTAGATATGATGAAAGCATTCGTTAGTGTGCAGAAACTGAGTTGCAATGACGAGATCACTACTTTCATGCACTCAACAACATGTCTACTTTTTTTTCCTACTGTGGTAGTCAATGAGGGGCAAGATCTGCTTGGTTACAAACATTCTTCCAAATATCTTCCTTTGTGTACAGCAGAACAAAGAAATGTATACAGGTTTGCAACAACTTGAGGGTGAGTAAATGATGACAGAATTTTCATTTTTAGGCGAACTATCCCTTTAATTCATGAATTGATATTATTCAATTTATGGAGCCAATGAAGGGACATTGTGAAGGAAAAAAAATATGAGGTGGGACTAGAGGGAAAAATGATATTGTGGCGAGGGGGGCGTGGTTCAGTGAAGTCTGCAGCGGGAGAGAGAGTTGGGAGGCGAGCGGTGAGTAAGTGGGTTAAGCGCAAATAACAAACACCTGTGTCTTGTTACAGTAATTGGCGTGGAGAGACCGCATAAAAGATCAAGAGAATCAGAAACGGGGAGAGAAAGACCGACTGCTGACTGGTGGAGTCCTGTGGAACTCTGCACGTCTGGAGAGCTGAAGTTTATGTTACTTATATTTATGTGATTCATCCTGAGACTGCTCCAGGGGAAAATCATTGCACTCCGAGAGGATCAGCCTCCCGATTTCACTCTGTTCCCCTGAATCAGAACCCAGTGGTCCCCGTTCAGCCTCTCCCAACTGCACGCGCGCCCCCCCTTCTGGCTTTCTTTTTTCCCAAGAAACATCTGCACATAAACAATCCAATAATTCACTAAAAGCAGGCCAATTCGTTCCCAGAATTAGCGGATGTCGGATGGTGCGGGTTAACTGCAACCTCAACACTATGCTTTTGACCCCTAAATTGGATAATAGCGGACATTAAAGGATATTTCACCACGTCCCCGTGCACACACAGTACCTGAACCATGTGGCTTGCATCCAATGTCTCGGGTTGAATCAGGCTTTGATGGATCGAGGTTTGGTTACATCCTGAATCCACTAGAGCCTGATAGGTACCCCCCATATACTCACAGGTATTTGGTACCAGCCAGCCTGACCGGGGGCAGCCTGCGGGACATCCGGGACCCGGATCATTGTCGCCACCTCCATCATTGGACACCTGTCAATGAAATTCTCCGGGTCACCGCAACGCCAACAGGCCGGCCCAGACCTCCCCGCCACCCTAGTGGCAGGAAGTGGGTTAAGTGGTTGGCGTGGAGAAAGCGGAGAAACAGAAGCGGCATCCGTCCCAGCCATGCTCAGCCCCACCCCCCTGGGCGGAGCTCGCGGACCAGCGGAGTAGTCCTGACCGATTCCACCCCGCCCTCGGGGCGGGACTCGAGGAGGGTCTGGTGGACGGGACCTGGGGAGAAGGACAGGTCCAGAGAGAGGTAGAGGGAGAGGGTAAAGGGGAAGAGAGAGAACTGTTCCAGTACCACCAGGTCGATGGTGTGTTCGACGTCGCTTCCCTCAGCCAGCAGCCATTTGCGACACGAGTCCCAGAGCTGTTGGGCCAAGACAAAGGGTCGGCCACTTTCGCCCAGCTCCAGCGATCTGAAACGCTAGCGATGTTGCTCTGGACTCTGGCCAACCTGCTGGATGATGGCCCTCTTGAGATCGTCGAAGACCAGGAGGTTCTGCACGGGCAACTGTTGCGCGGCCACCTTCTCCGGATAATAGCGGAATCAAACGCACTGGCCATTGTTCACGTGGCCATCCTCCAGCTTCTGCCGTTTTCTCGAAGAGGTCCAGGAAGGCTTCAGGATCATCCTGAGGCCCCATCTTATTTAGTGGCAGGTGGGTGGGTGGGAACTGTTGCACCACGACCTGGCCCGAACCTCCCGGTCCAGCCAGCTCCGGAACCTCTCGCGGTCCTCCTGCTGGGCTTGGATGATGGCCTGGAAACGACGCTCCTGGTCATTTCTCATATCCAGCAGCGCCTGATGTTGTTCCTGATGTAGGACCGTGAGGGATGAAATGACATCCGCAAATGGCGTGGATGACGAAGTTTGCATGGCGGTGGCTCTCCTGCTTCCTTCCCCGGGTTTCAGCCCCAGTGTAACAATGTTCTTAGAATAAGGAAGGAAGAGGACAGGGTCAAACAAAACGTCGCGCTCACAGCGCTCAAAATCACATAAATATCAGTGACATAAACTTCAGCTCTCCAGACGTGCAGGGTTCCACAGGCCTCCACCAGTCAGCAGTCGGTCTCTCTCTCCCCGCTTCTGATTCTGTTGATCTTTTATGCGGTCTCTCCACGGCAATTACTGTAACAAGACACAGGTGTTTGTTATTTGCGCATAACCCACTTACTCACCTCTCGTCTCCCAACTCTCTCTCCCGCTGCAGACTTCATTGAACCACGGCCCCCTCGCCACATATATGTCAATGCTTTTGTATGTCAATTTCAATGCTTTCGCGTCTTCTCGCAAATGTTTTGCATTTCCCTGAGAAACTTTGCGTACACTCGCAAAACTTTTGTGTTCTTTGCGAGTGAAAGCAAAGTTTCTCAGGGAAATGCAAAACATTTGCGAGAAGACGCGAAAGCATTGAAATATATTTTTTCATACATCACCATTTTTACATCACCATGTCCCTTTAGGGGCTCCGTAATCAATTGAACCTGCACTGAAAAAACTATTCAAAAACAAAATTCAAACTTTGAAACAATTTTTTGAAAAATTGCTAGTAAATTTTATGAATAATTACAAATAAAACACATTGAATTAAACATTAAACTGAAGTATAAAGAGTATTTTCTTGCAAAGCGTACTCCAATAATTCTTAATAATCTTGTTTTATTTACTTTGAATAGCACCCACAAGCTAGATACAGAAGAAGATTAAAACAAAACAGCCCAGTGTAGAGAAAATGTGATGGTAAAACATCTTATGGCTTGGTTCCAGCTCTGTAGGTCATCTCTGCTGGTTTATCTGAGGATAGACTCCGGCTTGGATGCTTTATCGAAAGGCTTTCTGAGCCAGCTAATGAGGCTAGCAAGACTAACAACAACAACAAAGCAAAAAACAAAGACATTAAGAGATCTTTCCTTAGGCATGAGGGTGAGAAGCATTACCAAAGACATCTTCTGGCCTTTCTAGATATTGAGGCCTGGAGGAAACGCATTGAACCATACACCAAGGACTTTGCTGGCACATTAGATGATGATAATATTCTGTTTTGATGTCAGTAAACATACATAACTGTTTAGATAGTACTTTGCTTATCTGTAATTTGTAGAACATAAGTTGTAGGTATAATGTATGCTTGATGACTTAGCTTGTTTGGGAGAAATTATGATGAACAATCAAACAGGAATTAGGAGAGGAGCCAAATTAGCAACTTGGCATTTGGTAGATATTCTTCATCCAACTCAAAATGTCCCAAGTCCCACTGGAAATACCTGAAGTTAAGTGATTTACTCAAGAGTACAAACATGCAATGCAGTAATCATCAGTTTCTTTGGCACCTCTATAAATGCTGAAGTTTTGTTCTGCCATGGTTTTTCATTATTGGGTTACAACCACAGCTTATAATAGGGCTTAGTCTATACACTACTGTTCAAAATTTTGAGGTAAGATTTTATATATTTATTTATTTATTTTAAAGAAATTTGTACTTTTATGCAGCAAGGATGCATTTTTTTTTTTTTTCAAAAGTTATGAAGACTTTAACATTTCTACAAAAATATTTCAAATAAATATGACTATTTAGAAATTTTCTATTTATCTGAGAATAATGAAAAAAATATCACACACAAAAAAGCCTTTTTTAAGCCTTTTTTATTATATACGAACTTCAATTGGTATGGTAAAATTCCATCAAATAAAAATAATAAATAAATAAATTAAAATGTTTAAATTAATAAATACAAATCACATAAACTAAATGGTCCACTCTCTTGTTCCGTTAAGATTTATCAAAATGTTTTAATTAGCACTTTTTTATTATTATTCATTTAAAATTTTTACTTCATAATATGTAAGGATTTGTAAATCTTAAAAAAGCCCTAAATTTATTTATTACTGAACAGCACAATTGTTTTCAACATTGATAATAATAAGAAATGTTCAGCTTTGTCAGCACAGGAATAAATTACATTTTAAAATATATTAAAATGTATTTTTATGAAAAATATGTATTCATAAAATATATTTTTAGTATTTTTGATCAAATAAATACAGCCTTGGTGAGCATAAGAAACTACTTTTTAAAAAACATACCAATCACAAACTTTTAAGTCATTTTCAGTCAAGCTTTCTTCAGGTATTATAAACCTCTTTGAACTGGAATCAAAATGCCATTGACTAACATATTCGCCAGTCTTATTTTTGGAAATGATGCAATGGTGCAATTTTTGTGGCTTTGGGGACAGTGACATGTCCTGATTTTGCAGTGTTCCTGGATCAACATGTTCCTGCCTGAAAATGTAATCCTAACCATATCCCTACCCCTAAACCTAACCCTACCCATATGTTATCCCTAAAATCAGAGGGAAATGATAGGTGAACAACAAAGATGTAGAAGCACCTAACCCTGGTTGTAAGCCTAAATGTGACAAACTCTTAAATTGTCCCTCAAATCTGATTGGAATGTTGTTCCAGGATTAACAAAGATGTAGATGCACTCTGTGAAATCAGGTTCTTACTGAAGAATTCAGCTCATTTTAGAGGTAAACAGATGCTGCATCTTTGAAATTAAAATGAATTTTCAGGTGTGATGCAATCACTTCCATATTCATTTGAGTTTTTAGCATAACCAATACTGCAACAAACAAAATTACTGGCAAATAAACTTCAAATATGTTTAGATTTACTTTGTTCCATAGCATTTCTATGGAAGTCTGTTTCCGCCATGAAATAAAAAATAAAAAAGGGAATTGCGACTTTTTATCTCACAATTATGACTTTTTTTCCCCTACAAATGCAAGTTTATATCTCACAATTCCAATTTTTTTCTCAGAATTGTGAGAGATAAACTCACAATTGTGAGTTATAATGTCAGAATTGCATGATATAAAGTCAGAATTGTGTTATAAAGTCAGAATTGCGTGATATAAAGTCAATTGCATGTTATAAAGTCAGAATTGTGTTATAAAGTCAGAATTGCAAGTTATAAAGTCAGAATTGCATGATATAAAGTCAGAATTGTGAGTTTGAATCTCAGTTCTGACTTAATAAGACGCAATTGTGAGTTTATATCTCACAGTTCTGACTTTATAACTCGCAATTCTGACTTTATATCCTGCAATTCCAACGCTATCTCACGACCAATTCGTACGTATTTTACGAGGTGGCTTCGTACGAATTCATATGACCTCACTCGTACGAATTAATACGATTTGTCTAACCCCCAGTGGTTTAGGAGTGGGGTTAGGGGTAGGTCATTCATGCAAATTCATATGAATTTGGCAACTTGTAAAATACAGTATGTACGATTTAGCGAAAAACGTACTAATTTGTACAAGTGAGGTCATACAAATTAGCCACCTCGTAAAATATGTACAAATTGCTGTGAGATCGGGTTGCGCAATTCTGACTTCATAACTTGCAATTGCGAATTTAAAAATTCAGAATTGTGAGATAGAAAATCACAATTACCTTTTTTATTTTTTTTATTTAGTGGCGGAAACAAGCTTCTATACATTTCCACTTGCAATGTGGACAAACAAAAGTCGTTGGAAACTGGTTAGGACAAAATTGTATGCCTTTTATTTGTTTCTGCTTGCTTATCAGATCTGCATGCTGCATCATTTCTCAAATATCATCATGGGTCAGGCGCATGATTTTATCATGGATAAAGCAGCTTTGCGTGTGTGTTTACTAAGGTGAGCGTGAGGGCAGACCCTGGCATGGGCTGGGCTGCTTGAATTACCATGTGCCCGGTTTCATTGTTACCAAGCTGGGATGTGTTTACATGCAACTGAAACACAAGCCACCTCACCTGCCTCTCACATACAACCACAGGGTTTGACTTACCAGGGTCCAGTCTTCACAAACAACAGCGTTCTGCTTCCTGTGTTGAAGTGTGATTAAGATTTTCTCGAAATCACCCATTATTTCACATGCATTTTTTGAGCAGTCGAACAGTTGTGAAGATAAACATGCTGGGGAATACAACAGCGTCAATCAGCAAGGCTGAATCTACCACCAGGGTGGACCTGAACTATAAGAGGCAATCACACTAATTAATTAATATGCTCTCCAAACAAATCAAACATACACAGTGTTGCCATGGAGATGAGAATAAAACCTCAGACGCAATGATGACATCCTGTTGAGAGACAGAAATGGGGCATCCGGAGCCAGGCAGACTAGCTGGTGAAGTTGGTTTTGTTGAATGTGCAGTTTTGTAAACTACACACAAACGGCATGAAGCCTCTATATGATTGATGATGTAGTTATCTACATCTAGGCTCTGGTGGATACATCATCAGGCTCGCTGAATTATGGTCTTGCAGCTCATGACGTCAAAATCGTGTAAGACAACGTATATGGGCCAGAGAAAACAAATGAGCCGACTACACAAAGACTTAATACAACGCTGTATGTGCTATAAGACAGCATGGGAAGAATTTGTAGCTCTCTCAAGCATTCTGTCCTTTTTCTTTATCATCTCCATATTCTTTGGTTTGGTTGTAGTCTGAGATATTTTTGATTTGTTGACAAGACTGTTAAAGCTAAACAACTATGATTAAATTGAACATTACTTAAGCTCAATCAAGCTCTTTTCGTGAAGGCAAGGACAATCCACCACCAAAATGGTGAGAGAAACAGAAAAAAAAAAGAAATATGGACCTATGCACCAACATATGCACCTATTGGATAATACCGGAAGTTAATTATAGAAAACCGTATCATTCAATGCAGTCTTTAATTCAGATGTCTTATAATTTATTTCAAAGTAATGTAATCCCTCATCACATCCGCTTTTGGTGAATGGACTTCCCAATATCACAACTTTGAAAGCCTTTAAGAATTTATATTTTTATTCAATTGTCAAGTCACTTTTATTTACAAAGCGCTTTTTACAATGCAGATTGTTTCAAAGCAGCTTTACAGTGATAGCAGGAAACATAATTTTGGCTGTACAGCAGCTCTAGAAGAAAATAGTGTCATTGTCCAGCTTAAGTTCAGTATTGATTCATTTCTATTAATTTAGTTAATTTATCTATACAGCAGCTCTGGAGAAAATAGTGATGTCATCGTCCAGCTCAGTTCAGTTCGCATACAATGGTGTCAATGCAGGCAGATCAGTAATATTGTTGAATATTAGGTGTCCCAGACTAAGCAAGCCAGAGGCAACAGTGGCAAGAAACTCTATGCTTCCTAATGATATCTCCCAAGGGTAGCATGTACAGAGTGAAAAGCAACGGTCCTAGTACTGATCCTTGTGGTACTCCATACTGAACTTGTGATGACATCTCTTTGTATTTTTCCAAAGATGAAGCATACAAATTTTTACATGAGCAAAATATTTTAAAAACAAAAGAAGTCCACTTTAAGATTCTTAAAGGAGTATATTCTTCCAGAAGATTTTTAAGATGTCAGTTTGGTGTAGATTTTAACAATAGCTCTTTTTGTGATGAACAGATTGAAACAACAGAACAATAATTTTATGATTGTAAATTTGCTTGTGCCTTTTGAGAGGATTTACATTACTGGTTATTTAGTAATTAACATAATTATGATGCTTAGAAAATTATTTTTACATAAGAATACTCATCCCGATCTCACGGCAATTCGTACGTATTTTACGAGGTGGCTAATTCGTAAAAATTCTTACATTTTTGCTAAATCGTACTTATTATACAAGTTGCCAAATTAGTTTGAATTTGTACGAATGACCTACCCATAACCCCGCCCTTAAACCTACCCGTCACTGGGATTTAGACAAATCGTATGAATTTGTACGAGTGAGGTTGTACGAATTCGTATGAATTAGCCACCTCGTGAAAAACGTACGAAATGGTTGTGCGATAGCGTTGGAATGCTGAAAACGGTACAACATTTCTACATATTTCACAAAGGAACTGTTATTATTTCTTATTGCTGAAATGAATGAAGAATTGTTCTGTATTTTATTTTATTTTATTTTCTAAAAAATATATTTTATACCTGTCATGTCATGTTATGTTCAATAAAGTTCTTGCATAAAAAGAGAAACAGGGAGAAAGAAAGAAAAGAAAAGAACTGGACTTTTTTTAAAATAACTATGCCAAGTATTTGACTTACTTTGGCTTTTTCTAATTATAAAGACATCAGGATGCTGGATATGTCAAAGATAGCTAATTTTCTTGCTCAGGATTCCAGATTTTGCGTTTATTTGGCCTTGGATGGGAAATAAACGGCAGCCCAGCTATAAATTCCAGCTTTGTGAATCTTACAACTCAGTATTTGGTAAGAAAGAATCATAGATTCATTTCTGAGGCTTGCAGGCTATTATCAGTCATTACTTTCAAACTCCAACTCTAAACTTTACAAATAATACCTTTATTAACAATCCACAAATCTAAACATTCTCTGAATGAACAGTATGTTTCAGTCAGATCTGTAGTTGAGAGCTTTCAGAGGAACAGATTTAACTGCCATAGGTTTCTGAGACCTTGACATTTGAAGGCACTGTAGCTCTCTGTTTGTTTCTCTCTCACTGACTTCTTTTGTGTCTAGTTTTTCTTCCCTTATGACTAAGCAACAGGGAGTCAATGTCCACAATCCCGCTGGTGATTATGTGTCATTCTCAGACAATATCACACAATCCTCATCCTCTTAGATTCCTTAAGACAAGAGCAAACACACACACACGTTTGTTTTTCTATTAAGGCTTCCATTAACTGTTTTTATACAGAGCTATTTGAAATCTTTGATTTCTTTCCCTTAAACCTCCAAACCACTTGTAGGAATGTTATAGTGTTTTTGAATGAATATTTTAAGGGAATGAATCTTTCTGATTCAATTCTTGTAAATCCCCACCTAATGATATAACCTACTAAAAGGGTTACAAAACAAACCAGTGAACGAATCTGATCAGAAAAAAATTCCAAATTATAGTGTTGATTTGATTACAATCAAGTGATTTGATTCTTGTATTCATTCAGTAAGTTTGTCGAATTAATTACATTTTCTCTGTACATTAACTGAAGCGGGATAAAGCAACAAAAAACATTGAACAAAACGACACTTCACCTCAATTTATTGATTAATTTATCAGAGTAACTGTGCTTGAAGTGAGAGCTTTGTTTATATATCAGAGGTCCCGGTATTTATTGGAAGCCATTTTCTGATATTTCTCTCTTTAATTGTCTTTCTGCATTGCAGTCGGTCAGAGAAGGGTTTTATGTGACTGTTTTTCTCAGCACTTTTTTTGAAATGCCTCTTATGATTTAATGTTCATGCTCAGTCAGCAGCATCATCCTTTAATGTTCATCCTGAGACATTCCCAGCTCTCTATCTTTCTGTGGGGGTATGTATAAATGCTTACTATGCTTTTTTTTTTTTTTTAATGATCAGATTAATAAAATCTGGTACTGAAAAAATGGGGTCGAAAAAGTTTTTTTTTTGTGGCAACCATGATACATTTTTTGTAATGGAAATAGAAAGCAGCATTTATGTTTGTTTGTTTGTTTTTTGAAACATAATTGTCTTTATGGTTACTTTTGATTAATGTAATGCATCCTTGATAAATACAAGTATTCAGTAAAGGCATAAATAGGCTTCTGTGGATTGTTTTACTTACAGAATGTGTATATTTGCACATATTTGTATTTATGAACGGTCCTGACCTTATGCTGCCTCTATATGACCCCAACATTAATATGTTTTTTTGTTTTGTTTTTTTTTGGTCTCATAATCTCTGCGGCCCATCCACACATCATTGGAGCAGATGGGAATGACCAGATGTTTGTGATTACCAAGAATGCAAAATGATTTCGGATAAAAAGAGTGTGGGTATATAAAACAGACATGGATGCCCTTCATGTTCGGTTGTCATTTAATCACAGATGATTATATGGAGAAATCAAACTGCCGTTCAGCAGATGTTGCATAAAGAAGGACAGAGTGATACGGTTTTCTTGTGGCTAGACTACTGGAGTGGTACTGGAGTTACCCACAATTGGACAATACTTAGAAGATACAGGCCAGTTGAATAGTCACTTTGTTAAGACTGTATCTTAAGCTATTTTGACCAAGTAGTTAACCAAGATGTAATCAGTCTAACGTGTCCAATTCGAATTACACTGATATACCTTTTTATGTAACTTGTCTTGAAAAGTTATCACCAGCCTTGAAGAAAAACATTAGATGACTAACTTTTAAGACTAGTCTAAGCAGCTTATAAAAGCAGCCACAGGTTGAAAGTCAGAAAAAAGACAGGCAGAGAGAGTAACAGATGGTCAGACCATAAATTATGTACATGTTTATGTCTGAATAATGCACCTTCAGACTATGGTCAAAGATTCCATGATTTGATTGACAGCTTTTAGCTTTGCTATGTTTTTGTGTGTGTGTGTCTATATATATATATATATATATATATATATATATATATATATATATATATATCAGTGGTGTGTGGTGGTGTTATAAAATGAGGATGCCTCACATTTTTTTTCTGTACTGTATATCAAATGTAAATTTATGTCCATTATTCCAAATACAATTTCATTTTGTATTTTTTGGCAATAACTATGTAATGTTCTATTTATTAAAACCAAGTAGCCTATAAATTTATTCAAGTAACAGTTTTTACAAATTTTTACATTTATTCCAAAATAATCTAACTAAAGGCAGTAACAATTTAAACAATATATAATATTTGTGAACTGATGTTCAGCTTTTATTTTTAATAGAGCTTTGAATCTTTACGAATCATTTGTTTCGAATCAGTGGTTCAGAGTGCATATCAAACTGCCAAAGTCACATGAACTATTGAAGTTTCAAAACACTTATGACGTAACGAAGCCTCGTTTACTGAAATCGTGATTTTGGCTCTCTGAACCACTGATTTGAAATGAACGATTCGTAAAGATTCGAAGCTTCATGAAGCAGTGTTCGCCCATCACTAGATATTGTGGAATAAAGTCGCTATTTTGTTATTTTTGCACACAAAAAGTATTCTCGTCGCTTTATAATATTAAGGTTGAAACACTGTAGTCACATGAACTGTTTTAAATATGTTTTTAGTAGCTTTCTGGGCATTGAAAAAGGGAGTATTGTTGTCGATGCAGGCCTCACTGAGCCATCGGATTTGATCAAAAATATCTTAATTTGTGTTCTGAAGATGAACAAAGGTCTTACAGGTTTGGAACGACATGAGGGTGAGTAATAAATGACATAATTTTCATTTTTGGGTGAATTAACCCTTTAATGTCACATTTTGTAATATTTTTTATTTTTGTAATATCGATTATTTTCTCATACAGTTTTTTTTTAAGGAGACTTTGCCTCCCTTGCCTCTTCTGAGGAAACACCCCTGACATACAGTATATATACCTTTATGTCATATGCGATTAATTGCTATTAATTGATTTGACAGCATTAGCATAGACACAAATACACATTCACAACCATATATGTTGTCTGGTCTTCCAGGCTGGGATGTCACATTGATGTGAAAAAGACACATGATTGACAGTCACCTACAGCCACAACATCCGGCTCTGAAACTCTAGAAGACATCATGCTGTTTAAACAAATGACTTTCACACACCCATACCTCACACCGTGAATTAAATACAAAGAACTGAGGCACAGAAAGAACAGAAAATGAATCATTTGATATACAGAAAGCATTCTGGGTGGTTGCTAAGCAGTTGCTAAAGTGTTGATAAGCGATAGATAGATAGATAGATAGATAGATAGATAGATAGAAAGAAAGAAAGAAAGAAAGAAATACACAAGTGTCTGACAGCACTCACAAATACAGTCTCTAGTTCCCACACTTGCCCTTGTCGGTCAAAACTTCTTGACCTGGTCCGATTAAAGTCTAGAATGACTGTCTAACTGATTTGGGTAGAGATCAGGTGACCTGTCTCTCTCTCACACACACAGTCTTGAAGCAGACACCTGCGAGACTATGTGAGTCTTGAACTCCAGGGGCCAATGAAAAATTCAGAATGGCATGAGCACTCACTTATTCCAGTGCAATGGGGCCTGTGAGAGGACACATCAGAGAAAATACGCCCAGGACATGCTATTCCACCATGCGAAACCAACACCTCTGACATTTTCCAAACGGTTGCGTCCAAGCAGTGCTATTAAAAAAGCACACCTCAATTTGAGATCTTTAATGTTAGAACTGCATCTAATAACTATTTTCATAATTGCTGATTTTGTGATAAATAATTACATTGATTAATCTTTTTTCGAGGCTAATCTTTATTGAAATAGTTCTATACTTATTTATATGTTTGTTTGTTGTTATTACAGAAAAAAGATACATATAATATAAGTACTTAACCAATTTATTCACTATAAATGCTAATAAATATTTCTAAATAACTATTATTAAATAACTATAACATAAAATGATGATAAATTATGAAACTGATTAATTTTTATAAGGCTAATCTTATTTCCAGTATTGTACTGAAAAAAGCATGTTGTTCTCATTCATTCATTCATTCATTCATTCATCTTTATTGATATTATTTGTTGTTATTATTACAGAAAAACAATCAAATCAAATAATACAAGTACTAACCCCCTCTGCAAAAAATGTATTTATTATATTATATTATAGACCCAACAAATCAATGATGAAATTTATCAATTACTTTTATTTTCAATATTTACAATTTTATTGTTGTCCTACTGCAGCATTCTAACATATTTCTGTCCTTTTGTTATAGAATCAAGAATTGTATGCAACTCAGTGAACAAGAGGTTTTCATAGCACTGAGGTCGCATCTATGAAGAGCAGTTTTGCATTAAACCCGATGGGAAAAAATGCATTGTTTCAATTGCATTTGATTCTTTGCAGATGTCGGATTGAACTGCAGAGGTCAGCTGGAGCACTGCACACAATAAAATGCTTAATTCAGGTCATAATATTTCAGCATGTCATTCACAAAATATCCACCACCAAGATAGACATAGCTGCACATCTTGCAAACATATGTCGCATTGAAGTGCCGCTAGTGTGTGGCTAATGTGGTGTTTGCAAAAAACATGGCTAACAAAGAAGTTCTCCAGGGGTTGGAAGAACTAAAACCTCAGGCCATCGATGTGCCAAGTTCCTGTAGCAACAAGGATCAGCTTTGTCTGAATGGGGATTATGGGATATCTCATGTGGATACATTCTTTGTCTGTCAGGTGAGCAATCATATGCCCATTCTAATGTGAGGAGAACAGCAGAAGCGTAGCTGTCCTCAGGAAGTCTTTGTACTGAGAACTTTTTAGACGTGGGTGCAGAGCATTCTGTTTTTCTGTCGCTCTACTCTGGTCAGGATGTGACTACAAAGGTGTTTCATTTTCTTTCCGAGAGCTGTTAAATTTCCGGAGGACAAAACACAGGAGGGCTGGCTTTCAATTTTGTGTTGCGTAAGGTAGAAATGTTCAGTCAGAGAGACAGGTGGCTGTCACAGGGTAGCAGCAACACCCTTTATACAGAGCATTGAACTATAATCTATACTGTACAGCTATATTGAAAATAGAAATATAGGAACACAACAGGAGACATTTAGAGGTGGCAGAAAACCCACAACCTGCAATTACGAATTTGAATGACATTAATAAAAAATAGAAATATATGGAATGACCACAACCAAATAATTTGATGTATTGAACCCACTGACATTATCTGACAGTGTGGTGTTAGCTGCCCTGGATGAATCATTCTTAGCTTGTTTTCATTGATTCATAAAGCTTCGGTGATAAAGCTTTGAAAGCAGGGTGGTTGCTAGGGTGTTGTTATGCATTTGCTAAGGTGTTATGAGTGGTTCAGGGTGGTTACTAAGGCATTGCTATGTGGTTCTTAAGGTATTCTGCATGGTTATGGTGGTTGCTATGCCGATGCTATGGTATTGCTAAGGTATTATGAGTGGTTTAGGGTGTTCATGGTGGTTGCTTGAGCGTTACTATGCGGTTGTGAGGGTATTTTGAGTGGTTTTAGATGGTTGCTAGGGTGTTGCTATGCTATTGCTAAGGTATTTTGAGTGGTTTAGGGTGTTCAGGGTGGTTACTATATAAGCATTTCTATTTGGTTATTAAAGTACTATGAGCAGTTTAGCGTGCCTGTAGGGCATTGGTATCTAGTTGCTAAGGTGTTTTGAATGGTTTAAGGTGTTCATGGTGGTTTCTAAGGCATTGCTATGTGGTTGTTAAGGTATTCTGCATGGTTATGGTGGTTGCTATGCCAATGCTATGGTATTGCTAAGGTATTATGAGTGGTTTAGGGTGTTCATGGTGGTTGCTTGAGCGTTACTATGCGGTTGTGAGGGTATTTTGAGTGGTTTTAGATGGTTGCTAGGGTGTTGCTATGCTATTGCTAAGGTATTTTGAGTGGTTTAGGGTGTTCAGGGTGGTTACTTTATAAGCATTTCTATTTGGTTATTAAAGTACTATGAGCAGTTTAGTGTGCCTGTAGGGCATTGGTATCTAGTTGCTAAGGTGTTTTGAATAGTTTAAGGTGTTCAGGGTGGTTTCTAAGGCATTGCTATGTGGTTGTTAAGGTATCCTGCATGGTTATGGTGGTTGCTATGCCGACGCTATGGTATTGCTAAGGTATTATGAGTGGTTTAGGGTGTTCATGGTGGTTGCTTGAGCGTTACTATGCGGTTGTGAGGGTATTTTGAGTGGTTTTAGATGGTTGCTAGGGTGTTGCTATACTATTGCTAAGGTATTTTGAGTGGTTTAGGGTGTTCAGGGTGGTTACTTTATAAGCATTTCTATTTGGTTATTAAAGTACTATGAGCAGTTTAGTGTGCCTGTAGGGCATTGGTATCTAGTTGCTAAGGTGTTTTGAATGGTTTAAGGTGTTCAGGGTGGTTTCTAAGGCATTGCTATGTGGTTGTTAAGGTATTCTGCATGGTTTTGGTGGTTGCTATGGTGATGCTATGGTATTGCTAAAGTATTATGAGTGGTTTGGGTGTTGAGGGTGGTTGCTAGAGCATTGCTATGCGGTTGTGAAGGTATTCTGAATTGTTTAAGATGGTTGCTAGGGTGTTGCTATGCATTTGCTAAGGTATTATGAGTGGTTTGGGGTGTTCAGGGTGGTTACTGGATCATTATTATGTGGTTGTGAAGGTGTTCTGAGTGGTTTAAAGTGATTATTAAGGTGTTACTATGCTTTTGCTATGATATTGTGAGTGGTTTAAGGTGTTACGGGTGGCTGCTAGGGCATTATTACTATGTGGATGTTAAGGTATTGTGAAAGTGAGTGCTTTAGGGTGGTTGCTAAGGTGTTGCTATGCAGGTGCCAAGGTATTATGAGTGGTTTAGGGTGTTCAGGGTGGTTGCTAGATCATTGTTATGCAGTTGTGAAGGTATTCTGAGTGGTTTAAGATGATTGTTGGGGTGTTACTATGCTTTTGCTATGGTATTGTGAGTGGTTTTAGGTGTTACGGGTGGTTGCTAGTGCTAATGTTATGTGGTTTTTAAGGTATTGTGAATGTGAGTGCTGTAGGGTGGTTGCTAAGGTGTTGCTATGCAGTTGCTAATGTATTATGACTGGTTTAGGTTGTTCATTATGGGTGCTATAGGGAATGCTGTGTGGTTGTTAAAGTATTCTTTTTGAGTGGTTTAAGATGGTTGCTAGGGCATTGCTATGCTTTTGCTAAGGTATTATGAGTGGTTAAGGGTTTTCATGGTGGTTACTATATGCATTTCTATGTGATTATTAAAGTATTATGAGTGGTTTAGTACGCCTGTAGTGCATTAGTATCTAGTTGCTAAGGTATTATGAGTGGTTTGGGTGTTCAGGGTGGTTTCTAAGGTATGTGTTAAGGTATTCTGAGTGGTTTAAGGTGGTTGCTATGGCATTGCTATGCAGTTGCTAAGGTATTATGAGTAGATTAGGGTGTTTGCTGTAGTATCCAATCTGAGAATGTAACAGTAACTCAAGCATTGACATAAATGGAGCATACTGCTCTGGTATATTTACAGAATGTTTAATATGCAAGCATTATATAATCATAGAATTTTAAATATCTACGTGCTTTGCCTTTGGGAAAGGCCAGTAAATGGATATGATGAGATAAAAATAGGTTAAAAGGTGTATTTATAAAGGTACTGTAGACACTTACAGATATGCAGTAAGGTATACTGACTGGGGTCAAATGGAAAGGAAAGGTCATAACTGGGTATTATTATGTAGATTAGTCATTCAGTTATGTTCAAAAGCTATATATATATATAAATGCCTTTATCTGACCAGGTTCTTCTATGCTCTAAATCACTCACAAATCTTTTGACAGTTTGACAATCTCTTTTCAGTTTTTGCAAAATATTAGTTGTTTTTATGCCTTTTGCTTGACATTGCACCATTTCATGCTTTTCATCTTCAGAAAGATCTTTCTTCCTCCCTATATTGCATGAGAACTGTGACTTGCTTAATGATGTGGAACAACTTCTTTTGGTAGTTTCCATTTATTACCTAAGAAGACCTGGCAAACTACTTAAGAAACCTGTCTGAGATTAATACCAGTTATCTAAAGAGTTACAAGAAATAAAAGAAACAAAAACTTTCTTTGAAAAAACAAAATCTGAATGTTTATTGTACTAAAATCCTACTGATATGTGACTTGCATAATAATTTGGAACACAGTAGCTTCAAATAGATCATATTACAATTTACATAACCATTTGTCTTATCTGGCTTCTCGGCTAGACAGTGACAGCAGCTCCCTGCGGACAACAGCCAGAGGACAGCAGGTCTGATGCCATCCGGTATGCTCAGGTGGAGACACTGTGTCTGGAGTTACACAAGAACTGTACAAGAGGTGTCATCTTACCTGAATACTCTCATCACACAGTCACGCTTTTTTACCCACATAATGCTGTAGTTATGGCAGTTATATGAGCAGGGAGTAACTGAAGCTAACCAGCCAGACAATGACCACAGCAGAGAACTCATCTGAAATCATTTTTTGGCTATGTTAGGAGTCAAATACTATTTTGCAAAATTGTTGTCACATGACCTTGTAACATTGCATGTGGTGTTGAGTTATTTCAGAAATAAATATAATAATAAATACAACAATAATACAGTTTATTAATACATGCAAAAAAAATGTATTTGTCTGCAAACTACATACAGTACTTTATTAAAAGTATTGTGAAAACGAAGCTGTAAAACTGAGCTATTGGTCAATTTTTCTATTCTTAACCTCACTTATTTATTTGTAGTTTTTAGATAAAATATTTGAAAAGATTTGTTATTTATTTTATTATTCTTTTTTCTTTTTCTCGTCACATGTTTTCTGTGGCTTATTACTGTATATGATCTGAGTTATTGGGTGAGCTTTTACCCTAACAACTGCATAGCAACACACCAAAAACCAGTCCGAACACTTTAGCAACTGCATAGTGACACCCTGGCATCATAGAAGCAAGTTTTAAGGGGCTAGTTCACCCAAAAATAAAAAAGTATCCCATAATTTACTCACCCTCAAGCCATCCCAGTGTATACAAATACTGTGGCTCTTCCAAGCTTTATAATGGGAATAACCAAGATTTTGAAGCCCAAAAAAAGCACACGCATCTATTATAAAAGTAATCCAGGGGGTTAATAAAGACCTTCTGAAGCGAAGCGGTGCATTTTTGCAAGAAAAATATCCATATTTATAACTATAAACTAGAATCACTGGCTTCCGTACAGGAGTCGATTCCCCCGTAAGAGTGAACTTTGACCTGACGCATGACGTATCAACAAATGGGGAAGCTCAGAGGACCGGTCACAAATTAGAAGTCTGAATTGAGGATTTTTAAAGAGAAATGTTGGAGGAGCTTGAGTTTGTTGCTCAACCATATTTGTTTGAACCACAAGAGGTGTCTACTACTACGTCATACAACGGAACTCGTCTCTCTTGTGACGGACGGACATTACCGGAAGCTAGTGATTATAGTCTATTAAGTTAAATATAGACATTTTTCATATAAAAATGCATCGCTTTGCACTTCAGAAGGCCTTTATTTAACCCTGGAGCCATATGGATAACTTTTATGATGGATAGATATATTTTTGGGCTTCAAAGTATCAGTTGCTATTCACTCCCATTATAAAGCTAGGAAGAGCCAGAATATTTTTTAATATAACTCATAAGTGCTGTGCGTGTAAACTCCCCTGATCTCAAGAGGCGCTCTAGCGACTGATGCTAGAGACTGCGGTCCTTGTTTGAGTGCCCGATTCCCATGCCAGCGGACCCAAGTTTGAGTCCCGCTTAGAGCGGGCTGTTTGAACAGGAGGGGTTACATTGGTGCCGTGACCCGGATGGGAGTGATGTTGAAGGGGGTGAGTGTAACGGACGTAGGCCAGTAAGAGCTGTGCGTGTAAACCTCACTCCCCTGATCACAAGAGGTGCTCTAGTGACTGATGCTAGAGACTGCGGTCTTTAGCCTCCTTGTTAGAGCACCTGACTCTCATGCCAGCAAACTCGGGTTTGAGTCCCGCTTAGAGCGGGCGGTTCAAACAGGAGGGGTTACACATATACACCTAGGATGGATTGAGGGTGAGTAAATTAATAGGATAATTTTCATTTTTGGGTGAACTAACCTTATAACACTTGTAAACTATTCAGAAAATAAAGAAATTGTTGGCTATTTAGTTGTGAACAAACAAATAAGTGTGGGTCATGACAGTATTTATGTGTGTGTTAAAAAAAAGCACTCACCTTCTCTCTATCTTAAGGTGGTCAGGCAGACTATTGGTTTATGTTTGCGTGGGTTTGCGGTACCCTGGGGGACTGGGTGTTTGTCTGAAGCAATGGCACTATGGGACATTCCTGTATTCTAGCTGACAGGTGCCTGTCTGACAGTGATGGATGCTGATGTTATGACAGCCTCCATTTGCTACGACTGCACTGTGTGTAGTGCTACAGCTGAGAGTATGAACTGTGAGAGAGGAGAAGAGAAGCTGGCATCTGTACAGGCAGACACCGTAAACAGATTATTATGGCTGCACTTCAGCTCTCGCTCTCTGCTTATCCCAGAATTCCTTGCAATGTCCTCTCTCAGCTGCAATGCTTTCCAAGGCTGTATCTGAAACCGAAGGCTGCCTCGTTGCCTAGGTAGTCTTGCCATGTGCATTTTTGTATGAAGGTTTTCAGACTGTCTTTGCACTATATCGTCACATCTAATAATCTAAAATAAATTAATGTAAGCTTTAGATATATCTGGATGAAAAGTTAATAACAATGTTTATTTCGCAGCAGATATTATCGTTCAAAAGAACGGGGTCAGTAAGATTTTTAAATAAAAAGTCTCTTATGCTGCATTTATTTGATCAAAATATAGTAAAACAGTAATTTGAAATCGTATTACAATTTAAATTTAAATATATATTTTAAAATGTAGCACAGCTGAATTTTTTAGCAAGCATTACTCCAGTCTTTAGTGATCCTTCAGAAATCATTCTAATATGCTGATCTGTTCCTCAATAAACATTTCATATTATTATCATTGTTGAAAACAGTTGTGTAATATTTTTGTGGAAAACATGATACGTTTTTTCAGCACTCTTTGATTAATAAAAAGTGCAGAATTTATTTGAAATAATCTTTTTAACATTATAAATGTATTTTCTCTCATTATTTAATCAATTTAATGTGTCCTAGCTGAATAAAAGTATTAATTACGTTTAAAAAAAAACATTTTGAATGGTGGGGTATATAAAAAATTAAATAATATCCATCTATCCATCTATAAACTGTTTGAAATTGTGGAGATTCCTATTTTAGCTTAATAAAGTAAATGTTTATATGCATAAATTAGTAGTACTAGTTTTTTTTGTTTTTTGTTTTTTTTAATGCTGAAAAGGCAGGGTTAGACAGCCCAAAATTGATTTGAAATGACAAAGTTTGGGGCTGTAACAGGAAATGTGTTAGCCTGGGGAGAGGCGAAAATATACTGTGTTGAAAAAGAGAGAAAAAAAAACATTTTGAGGAAAATAAAATGGTTGATAAGGGAAAAGATGCAATCAAGGAGTGGGAAAATGGAACAGAAGGATGAATTGAGAAAGAGACATTAGTTTGGCCAAGTGTGTGTCCAGGAGTCAGCATGGTGCCCCTCTATGATTGGTGTGCCAGGCATTGTGTAATCACCTTATGCCCACCATAGAGAATCTTCCCTGTCCGCAGACCCAATTCTCAGGCAAGGTAATATTTGACCGAATGGACAGAGAAAAATATAAAGGGGAAAACAAAAGGCATTTGACCTTATTATAGTGACACTGCCCTGGGTAAATTGGTGCACAGGATCCTCTAATGCAGGGGTGTCCAAAGTCCAGCCCTCGGGCCAATTACGGCCCGGGGATGAATTTCAAATGGCCTGCAGCTTGCCATTACATGTGGCCCACCACACATAATTTACAAATCATGCAGTTTTACCGTGTCAGCACAAGGTGACAGTCCTAGATTTTAGGCCGGTTGTAGCAGTGAACCTTGAGTGAAACATTTCCATCTCTTGATGGAAATAAATGTTGTGATGGTATTTCCATCAAGAGGTGCATCAATTTTTGGTCAAGATCTTATGCAAGAGTCAAGCACTCTGTAAAGTCTCCTCCAGCACATCCCAAAGACTTTCAATGAATTTAAGGTCTGAACTCAAAGGTAACAATTCATGTGTGAAAATGATTCTTCATGCTCCCTCCGAACCCTTCTTTCACAATTTGAGCCTGATGAATCTTGACATTGTCATCCTGCAATACGGCCATGATATGAATAAATATAATGAAGGAGAAGTATCCGACACCCAAAGCATGTCAAAAACATTGAATCTGGCCCCCTTTAAAAAAAAGTTTGGACCTATAATGGGACAAATGCTGCCACATCTGCAGACCTGACCCAAATACATGCAAACTGCAGATACAATCAAACAACAGCCCTGGTATATATTGGATCATATGCTTCATACCACTAAATGGAAATATTCATTAGCTCGTTAGAAGATAACATGCATTTCTTGGAGCTGTGGCCTAGTAGTTAGTGCACACGCTCTGACGCATTGAGCAGTGGGGCTCATTAAGGCGAAGTGAATTTGATTCCAACTTGTGGCATTTCCAGATCTGGTTCTTCCCTCTTGTTTCCCATCTTTTCCAGTGTTCTCTCCGCTAAACCAAAATCCTCAATGGAGCAAGTTTGTTCATTTGGCAGCAATCTTGGCGAAAACCCTTGGCAGCGATTTTCTAGTCACGTAAGCACATCTGCTACTATCTTCTTGAATAGGGACTGTGACTTTTTTTTAACGCTGTCCAAAACCGACACCACTACTAAAACGCTTTTATTTATTGACTTTTGGACTCCTCTGTGATAAATACAGCAATTATACTGTATTTAAATAAATACTGCCTACAGCAATTAAATCATATCTTCTTTAGCTCAAATCAGACTTCCTTTCAACCTCATACTGAGCATTACAATTTCATCTTTTTTCCTTCAAGTCATCTTTTTATTGTTTCTAACTAAACTATTGCAATAATAAAAGTGGCACAATTAAAAAACTGTCATGCTTATTTTTCAGAGAAACCCCACAAGTGCTTTCAAGACTATTTCAAGTTATTTACATTCACTTATACACACACAATGCACAACAAGGCAACAAAAATGACTTGTGTGAAACATTATAGTTATACCCCAGGAAAAACAGTGCCTCTCTTCTTTAAGACTGGCTGTGTGAGGGATGTTTGCACCTGGAGACATATAATGACCCTGCTCTCCCTATTTATCTGTCTTCCTTTTTCCTCCCCTCTGCTGAGCCATCAAAAACTGCAGAAACTTAAATGGCACAGCAGGCACCCTCCCTAGTCGTGACGCACCCCGGTATTTATAACACTGGTCATCCATTTTGTTTACGATGACGGAGGTGTGCAGCGCTACACTGGAGTCGAAGAGTCATCTAGCGGTCAACAGCGGTACTACAACTGCAGTTTGACGGGTGTTCTTGTGGATCAGAGCATTTTTCCCTTGGTCAATCGATGCCTCATGCCCCTATGCCAGCATTGACAACAATAAGAGGTAATAATAAAACTGATATCACGTGATAAAGTGCCCATGTATGACAGGATGAGCATTTTAATCCATAATGACTTGCTGTAGCGACACAAAGACCAGACAGTGAGTAAATCTCGGTTCATAGATTTAGCAGGCAGGTCATATGAGGTAGAAAATCTGACAGGCGGCAAATCTCAAGATTGTGTGTGTGTGTGTGTGTGTGTGTGTGTGTGTTCCAGTGCATGATGTATAAATATAAATCGTAGGTCTCATCCTGGCTGCAGATTGTGTTGTTGATGCAGAGTGGAATAAATCCCACAGCTTCATTTTCTGTTCTCAGATATTTTCACATAGATTCAAAATCCAGAGCTGTATTCTTAATGTGTCAACTCTCAGCTGAAGAGAGAAAGGAAAGGAGAAAAAATAACAGCGCAGACCCCCCCGGATGACCTTGATTATGGACCACTGATTTGGGTGACCCAGAGGTCAGCATGGTAAATTCTTCCTGTTCTCACACACCAAAATACACACATGTAAATGTCATTATCACAAGGAGTTGTACCTTCATGTCAGAACAGATGATTCTCACTTTGTGTAAGGGAAAATTGCATTGTTAAAATAGTCAACGTGACTGGTTCAACCTTAATGTTATGAAGCGACGAGAATACTTTTTGTGCGCAAAAACAAAACAAAAATAACGACTTTATTTAACAATTTCTTCTCTACCCTGTCAGTCTCGTACATAGTTGACGCAGTTCAATGCATCTGTGTTTACGTCCGAACGCCGGCTCAGTACAACTCTGACGATGTTCACGTGAGCAGCACGACGCATGCGTGTGATGCTGACAAAACAAAAATACAGTAAAAGCAGCAATATTGTTAAATATTATTAACTAATTTTAATATTTTTAAATATAATTTATTCCTGTGATGCAAAGCTGAAGTTTCAGCATCATTACTCCAGTCTTCAGTGTCACATGATCCTTAAAAAAAATCATTGTTTGGTACTCAAGAAACAATTTTTATTGTTATCACAGTTGAAAACAGTTGTGCTGCTTAATATTTTTTATTCAAGCTGTGCTACATTTTTTTCAGGATTCTTTGATGAATCACATTTATTTGAAGTATTTACTGTAACGCTTGATTGAGCGTCCTTGCTGAATAAAAGTATTAATTTCTTTAAAAACATCTTACTGACCCCAAAATTATCAATGATACAAAACCACTGCTTTAGAAAACACATTTGTGTAATTGACTTTTGGCTCAAGCCTTCATAATTATTGTACATTGAAACAAATCATTGTTCTTGTTCCTTGGAATGTTTTCAGCCATTATACAACAGAAGTGAAGAAACAAACAGACCTTATTTCTTCAGTCATAACCAACTGCAAATATTTGCATCTACCATTAACATTAAAATGTTTGGAAGGCTTTAAAAAAAACTGTGCATATTTTCCTGCTGTTGCACTGCTCAAGTTGACCTATTTCCTATGCCTTAATTGAAAGCAAAACTTGCAAGCACACTCATTCTCATTAGCGCATATTTGTATCATTTTGAATCTAGCTGACTCATAACACTGTGTCAACACAATTTTTAATTTCTATGTAAATGAGACCATCCCTTACAAAAATGCTGAATTTTTATCACTGTGCAGTTATGTTACACTGGATAAAATGCTTAGTTAAACAATATAAACTTAAATTGCTCATTGCTGTTTGATCAGGAGTAAAATTCTTAAGCAGGTATTCTCTGTCTGAAAACAATTAATTTGTTCTGTTTACTTTTTGTTTGGGTGTTTGAACAGCACAGCATGAATTATGCAACCACCTGAGACAAAAAATCATATGTAAACAGCTAGAAAGAATTTGAAAACAAATGCTGGTTCAATGAAATTTTAAATGTTAAATCCACCCTCATGTTGTGATTGGAAATCAAGGTTTAGAACAGTCTCTTACAACCAGTGTTGGGCGTCACGCATTACAAGTAACACAAGTTATGCAATCCGATTACTTTTTCCAAGTAACTTGTAAAGTAACTCATTACTTTTAAATTTACAACACAATATCTGAGTTACTTTTTCCAAATAAGTAACATTTACATTTACTTTGTTTTCCTATTTATAGACTGACAGCTCTCCTGTCCCCATGCTGAGAGAAATCGTGAGTAAGTGCCAAAGCGTTGTGTGCGCTGTGTGAACATGATGGTTATTACAGACTAGTTCTGAGCATACACTTATTCATTTACTTCTTCTCCTGCGTCCTATTCTTCTGTATTTCAGAATGGCAGCACAGCTGAAAGGTTTGCTTGAAGTGCGCCCTCTACTGTACAGCCTTGAATTTGCATTTCCTTCAGCCTGAGGCTAATTCATTTCACTTTTGGTTTTAAAGGACCTTTACATTTGCCAAAAAGATAACTTTTATGTTGTTATAAAAACAAACAAACAAACAGCCCTGCCCAGATGAGAAAAAGTAACGCATTAACGTAATGGATTACTTTCCATAAAAAGTAACTAAGTAACACAATTAGTTACTTTTTTAGGGAGTAATGCAATATTGTAATATAGGGTGACCAGATTTCTCATGGTGGAATACAGGACGGGTGGGCAATATGAGAAATTTTATTTTATGATATATATATATATATATATATATATACATTTATTTAACATCTTTTGTTGTTTTATTAACATTAATGACAGACAAATATTTAATTAGGCTACTGTCCCTTTAAGACCGAATCCATGGATGTAATATAGCCTACTGACACATATCCTGTTTTCACCTACCTGTGTACGTCCACTTAAAGGGTTAGTTCACCCAAAAATGAAAATAATATAATTTATTACTCACCCTCATGTGGTTCCACACCCGCAAGATCTTTGATTTCAGCAGTTTTGGTGGTTTGACGCGCGACCTGAATCACTGATTTGACACTAAAGATTCATAATGCTCCGAAGCTTAATGAAGCAGTGTTTTGAAATCGGCCATCACTATATAAGTCATTATTTTGTTTTTTTTTGGCGCACCAAAAATATTCTCGTCACTTTATAATATTAATATTGAACCACTGTACTTACATGAACTGATTTAAATATGTTTTTAGTACATTTATGGATCTTGAGAGAGAGGAAGTGCCATTGCTGGCTATGTAGGCCTCACTGAGCCATCGGATATAAACAAAAATATCTTAATTTGTGTTCCGAAGATTAACGAAGGTCTTACGGGTGTGGAACGACATGAGGGTGAGTAACATTTTTGGGTGAACTAACCCTTTAAGCCATAACCGACTGTATTTATGTGAGATACTCCACACGATGGACATTTTGACAACTATGTGTACATTTATTTTACCATTCAGACGCAAGGAGAACTGATCGCGCGCTGTCAGAGAGAACAAATCACGCGCAAGAAAGAGAGAGAGAGCGCTTCTGGTCTGTGCATTCAGTGATTCCGCCTATCCCGCCTTCACTAATCGATAACGAATTGTGATTGGATGGTAATTTTGTTCTATGACAAATTTATTGGGCTGTTCTTGCGTGACAGAACACCACTACTACTACTACTCGTTCTATGATCACCCAATTGTAACGAAATTTTAGGAAAGATGAAATACGGGACAAAACATGATTTTTTTCTTAATAGGTCGGGACACTAAAAATAGAGTTGAAATACGGGACTGTCTCAGGGAAAAGGGGATGTCTGGTCACCCTAGCATTAAAGTAACGTTCCCCAACGCTGCTTAAGAAAAAACGAATTTACATTCATCCTTGATTTTGAACCTTGAAAGCAATGAGTGACCTTTTAATACTTAGCTCCATAAAGTCTCCATAAAGTCTAGACATTGGCCCTGATGACATCAACCTTGTTTCTTAAATCTGTTGCTTGGATTGTAATGAAAGTGTTGACAGGAAAAGAAAAGGAGTGGTTTATCACTACAAAAAAACAAGGCACGAAAGAGTAACCTCAGCCAAGATTCATCAGCAGCATCGTGCAAACAGCTCCATGGAAACACATCCTTGGAAGCAGATCATTTATCGGCGCTTCCAAGCACTTGAGTTTGACCCCGTCGGATATGTTTAGAGTTGCTTACTCATGAGAGACAATTCTGAAACTCATGAGATGCGAGATTATTCATCAGGAAGTTTTTTCTGGCAAGAACATCTTCATTTATTGCTCTTCTGATGGTTGGGGATGGAGATCATTTTTAGTAAGGGCTCCTCTGCATACAAACAAGAAACAGCTGCTGCTTTGTCAGCCACTAGGGGGCGAAACTTTCAAAAAGTCGCTCCAGTTCATCTGTGGCCACAACTGAAATGGTTCTGTGAATTACACAGGCATCAATAGCACTGACATAAAAATAACTATATTCAAGAAATATACTATTATCTTTTTTGTGACAACAGTGCCTTGTGGGCCATTTGGGTCCCTTAACAGCTTCCATGGCAGTCAGTCTTGACAGAGAGAATTTCATATTTTCATTAATTTTGTTCATGTATTTATGTACAGAATTAAACACTTGTCATGTAAAAATGCCAATTAATAAAATGTTGGAGCAAAAATATCTAAATTGAGCTAATATTCTTGGGCTTAAAGGGATAGTTCACCCAAAAATGAAAATTTTGTCATCATTTATTCACCCTCAAGTTGTTCCAAACCTGTATGAGTTTCTTTCTTCTGCTGAACACAAAATAAGATATTTTTAAGAATGTTGGTAATCAAACAGTTGATGGACCCCATTGACATCCAGGGGGAAAAAATACTATAGAAGTCAATGGGGTCCATCAACTGGTTACCAACATTCTTCAAAATATCTTATTTTGTGTTCAACAGAAGAAAGAAACTTCTTTTCATTTTTGGGTGAACTATTCCTTTAAGAAAACATGATTTCAAGGGGTATAGGCATCTTTTTTTGAAAAAAAGAAAAAGAAACATGGAAAGGTAAAACGTCCGCAGGTCATTTAAACACAATATATATAATAAACACACACACACACACATATAGGGAAAACATTTTCAGTGTCGTCTGAATTTCTATTTATCTAAATATGTTATATTAGCCTATTATAACATTAACTAAAATAATAATTATCTCAAACCTCACACCCCACGGTTTTCACTTTTTTAAGGCTTGTTTCCAGGAATAGCTTTAATGTTACCTGCGGAAATTATTAAATATTATATTTATAACTTGCTTTTCTGAACCTATGGAAGCTGATTAAGTGTTGCAGTAGGAGGGGCCGGAGGGAATCTGCGCGTGGGGCTTCGCAGGAGGTAACCAATCAATACTCTCAATTCCTCAGAAACAAGCGCTGAACTTCAAGACGCTGGCTTTATACGGACAAATATCTTTTTATCATCTCAAAGTGTTTGAAATGATCTACACGGGCAGAGGAACTCCTCTCAGTCTCGCTGTGGTGGTAATACTGTTCTCATCGGGAACGCCGTGGACTTTCCGAGAGGAGAAGGAGGATGTGGACAGGTAAAGTGCGCGTGCTGTCAGCTCTCTGTTTGCACAAACTCAAGAGGATGGAAAGTTTGTTTCCTGCGCGTAAGGCAGAATTGTTTATGTGAAAAGAAACAGCTGACGACTTCTTTGTCTTACAGAGAAGTGTGTTCAGAGAACAAAATCGCAACGACGAAATACCCGTGCGTAAAATCCACGGGAGAGGTGACCACATGCTACAGGTAAAGAACTGTTTACTCATCCATCTCAGCATTCTGTAGGTTCTTGTGTATGATTGTGTGTTTTCTGTAATAGCGGTTATGATTTTGTATGAACGTTTTGTGTTTATTAAAGCAAGGCTGAATTGGACTTTACAGGTTCCCATATGGGATAAATAAACACCCTATCTGTCTGTCAATCATGATTGTTTTGGATGTTCATGCAATGAATCCTGTTTTGCTTGAAGGTTTTCAGAAAATCTTATTTGCAGAAAGGCTGGCAATAAATGATCTTTAGTAGTTATATGATTAAGTTTGAAATAGAACCACTGGCTCCATTTCTGTTGGCAGCCAGTTTTTAATGTACCATTATATTGTAGGCTACATCACTAAAAGCACACAGACTCCAGCTGTGTTTTATGCAGTTCTTATGTGCCGATGGAAGAACCATACTGAGTTTATATTTAAAAAATGAGACTCACATTCTGTCCTTTCAAATTGAAAATGAATCTAAAATTTGTTCAATCAGCCGGTCTCTCTCTCTCTCTTTCTCTCTCTCTTTGTGTGTGTGTATATATATATCTATATATAAAATTAATTTTTTCATATAGATTAAAATAGATTTTTTGAATAGGCTATCACTAGATTATCACTTAATTAGTAAGTGTTTCCTCGAGAGTGACTTGTGCTGTTTCAGTTCTCATGAAGTCCCCAGGGTTTTCTTTCACTTGGTTAGCTGTGTTGGTGTTTTGTGTGGGGCATGTTAAGTAATCCTGTTTTCATTCCTGTGACCTTTCAGAATTAGTGAAAGAAAGCAAGGAGATAATATTCTTTGAAGGTTAGGGATTATGATGCTGGAGCTTTAAGCTGGCTCCGGAGGCAAAGCAGACCAAGATTCCTCAGCCTTACCGCAGTAACTTAAGCTAGTTTTAAAGCAGGTCTTGTTGTTCCAGTCTACTACTTTGCCAAGGGATGGTTCGATTAATATTGAGGTTTATTGTGCTGCTGCTTTCTTGTGTTTGACATAAAAGGAGAAGGTTTTATGAATGTTCTTGAGATCAAAGTAAGCAAAGATACAGGTTGCTGAGCTGCAAAAGACAGAAAGCACCATGAAGTGTCATAAATGTAGTCCAAATGATGCTTTTATTCTTCAACATCTCTCCTTTGTGGTCCACGGATGACATAAAGTTATACAGATTTGGTAATGTATAGTTTAATTATTTCTTTAAATATTTAACTAGAATTGAAATCAAACAATCGGAATTGTAGTTGAAAAGGTTTTACTCTCCCTTACATTATCACTTTTTTATGGAAGCTTGTTTCCGCCACTGAATAAAAAATAAAGGTGTAATTGCGACTTTTATCTCTCAATTTTTTATCAAAATCGCGTGATATAAACTTGCAATTGTGAGTTATAAAATCAGAATTGTGATATAAACTCACAATTGCGTGTTATAAAGTCAGAATTGCAAGTTATAAAGTCGCAATTGCATGTTAACAAGTCAGAATTGTGTGATATAAACTCGCAATTCTGACTTTCTCAGAATTGCTAGTTATAAAGTCACAATTGCGTGTTATAAAGCCAGAAATGTGTGATTCAAACTCGCAATTGCATGTTACAAAGTCAGAATTGTGAGTTATAAACTCAATTCTGAGAAAAAAGTATTTTTTTCCTCAGAATCGGGCTTTATAACTCGCCATTGCAAGTTTATATCTCACAATTCTGAGAAAAGAAGTCAGAATTGCGAGTTTATATCTCGTACTTGTGAGTTTATAACTCGCAATTGTGACTTCTTTTCTCAGAATTGTGAGATAAAAAGTCGCAATTACCTTTTTTATTTTTTATTTACTGGTGGAAACAAGCTTCCATACTTTTCCCTTGTCACACTTTCTCTTCTGTGGTGGTGCAGTTCAGTCCACCTGCATGCTGGAAGTAACAAGTTAAAGTACAAACTACTACAGTTCTTTTTATTTCAGTAGGCGTTGATGTGTGATGCTTTGAAACACTTGCCAAAATCGCCATTAAGCTTGTCCTTGTAAATTCTTGGTGTGTATGGTGCGCCAGCACTGGTGACCCGTGGAGTCCCTAAATCTCTCAAGCGTGCTTGGAGAGTATTTACACACTGGGTCTCAAGTGAGCAGGCTTGTCAGTAACATTTGCTCATATGCAGGTCACTAAAATCATTCAATCGATGTTTTAATATGAGCTCATCGTAAATTAACAGGTGCAGTTAGTATAAGCCACCACACCTCTTTTCGATCGTGTCTTGGCGGCTCTCAAATTCATGATGCGATAAGGAAATATTTGTGTCATTCATTGTTTAATTGATGCTTTTGATCTGATGTGATGTGATTTGATTTTCTGCGCATCTGTTCTTGTGTCAGAAACATGCCTGCAAGCCAGGGTCTGTCTCTTGAATAGATCATAAAGTCAAACAGAGGAGAACATTCATGCATTGCAGTGTGTCATTTTCTTTGGTTGTGATCCATCCTGGAATTAGATAGCTGTGAAAACTGGCCAGGGATGTAGTACTAAAACTTTCTGTCCATCATTGAATGATCATTTTTTGAGCTCTTATAGGCTTTATCTCAGAAACTATCTATGTGTGTAAAAGTATTTTGGTTCTGTGTTGCACCAATATGCTTGTGGCTAATTGTAATAGATAACATTTGTATCTGAATAATGTAAACAATTACATATTCTAAATCAAACTATCATCTATGCTAATTATTTAATTGAATTAAATGCATATCAATGTTTTCTAAAAACAAAAAAAAAACAATTCTTAAAAAAATTTATGAGAAAATAATTCACAATACAAAAATAAAACAACACAAATATTATGAAATTTAACATTAAAGGATTAAGAATTAAAGTTTTCTGATAATTTACTCACCCCCATGCCATCCAAGATGTTTATGTCTTTCTTTCTTCAGTCGAAAAGAAATTAAGGTTTTTGAGGAAAACATTTCAGGATTTTTAGTGGATTTCACTGGGGTTCAACGAATTGAAGGTCCAAATTGCAGTTTCAGTGCAGCTTTAAAGAGCTCTACATGATTCCAGCTGAGGAATAAGGGTCTTATCTAGCGAAACGATTGGTCATTTTCTAAAAAAAAGAATATATATATACTTTTTAACCACAAATGCTCATCTTGCTCTGCGATGCGGCACGCGTTACGTAATCACGTTGGAAAGGTCGTATTGTTTTGAATGGGAGAAAATGCAACGCGTAATATGGCGGAATAAGTCCCGCCTTCTAAATAAGAGCCAATCGCAGATCGGTAAAGTCATCGCATCACTGCAGCGGTCGTTAGAAGCTCCGGTTCCTATAGAAAAAGTCAGACACGTGCCTCCGAAATGAGGCACAAGAGACAGTCCAATGTCATGCATTTAGGACTGCGCATGCGCATTAGCTTGATCCAGCCTGAAAAATTATTTTTTTTATTTTTTTTTTTGTCATGATTCGAGTGTTTAGAAACTTTTTTATGAGACAGTTGTTGTCAGATTTCATTGTTGATTTCAAATATGAAATGTAATTGAAAGCTTGGCAAACAGCTTTGGATAATTTGATGTTTTCTCATTCAGAGAGATAGGAGCTGCACTTGAATGCCCCAGAGGCATTTCAAAGATGGCCGCAGAGTGAAATGACTTGTCTTAAAGGGACTTTGGCGTAACATACAGACACACACACAACCATAACAGTTAAACTCTGGTAACCTAACAAGGCACAATATTTTATTGAATTACTTACAAAATAAATAAATGTTAAGCAAATTGAATATAAAATAAATTAAAAAATAACATAAATAGGAAATAAAAACATCACGGATGTCACTGGTGTCTAGCTAATTAACATATAGCAAAAAGAAAATAATAATGCTATAATGAATTTAAAAAAATGTAAAAAAGCATTAAATGTACTTAACGAATAAATTAAATAATGAATCACTTGGCCTAGCTTACTTCAGATAGTGGAGGAAGAGAACATATACTGATTGACCGCAGTGAACTTAATTTGTTGAGTCCTTTAGTTACTTGGCAAATCACGGGACCTGCGCTGTACTTTCTGACCACCCACTGCCACCCGGAGCAAAGGTAAAACTGCCCGCTCCCGCGAGACTTGCGTTGGGTCCCGTGTGACCCCAATCCCAATGCAGCCCTCTACTCCACACATTTAAATAGCTTATTTGCTTATTTCTGTTGAGACTTAAGAAGGATACCAGTGTCAAGAACAATCGGATGGTTTATTTTTAATGGTGTCATGGATCCTTTATTGGAGGATATAGTTTTACAGTGGAAAACTGTGTATTCAGAAAGGCTGCTGTAACGTTGTTGATATAGTGCCATAGATTTTATAGATCTTTGTTTTAAATGAAGTGCCACGCACAAAGTGATTTAGTACAATAGTTTTGGATTAATAGATGTATTCTTTCACAGGAATGGGATCAGGGACAACATCGTGAAGCCAGATCAGAGCAGGCCTTTCCAGAACATACGTTTCTGGAGAACTTGGTTCTTGGTTATTCTTCCAAATATTTCTGGTGGTTTTAGGCCTGTTTCTATGCTCTGAAGTAGAAGCATTCCAGGGCAAAAGGCAAAGGGAACCAAAAAGACAAAGGCCATATCATATAAACCCTCTCAGTTTTTTCCTCTCACTATCCCCTCTAGGACAGAAAACCAGCCATGAACTTAAACATAAAGTTCATCTGACCACAAGCACTTGTTCGTCGCCAGCAGAAAGCTTTTTAATTATCGGCTGAACCTTTACACAAACTAGAAGCCTCTAGAGTCCAGTCGCATGTCTTTCTCACCCCTCTAGTTCATCTTTAATATCCACTGGTGTCTAGGGAGTTTTTCCAAAAGTGTCCATTAAAAGAAACAAGATCATATTGGTTTTTTCAACCCAGACATGTCCAAAAGCTCTTTTGAGCAAATGCAGATGTGTCTGGTATATGCACAGTAAACTAAAACCTGCAACATGGCTTCACAAGGGTACTGGTTACCTACCGCTGAACAGCTCCAGGATTGATAGTTCAATTACTTTAAGATTTGGGACTTAAAGCTGAAGGACGAAAGGTTTTCCAAAAATTTCCTACTGTCCCTTCTCCCCACTAACTTCCATTGTTTGGACAAACCAGTAGCCACATTCCACACTCTTTAGTTTAATTTGATCTACATGAATCCATAATTATGCTATGACATTATTGCCTTTCACGAAATATACTTTTTTTTCTTTTACTGTATTGAGGAGAAGACAATTGAAGTTTGAGAATCTGTCAGTGTCCTGCTTCTTTTGTAATTGTAAAAGATTTATTGTTTGTTCCCTTGAAAAAAAATTTCTTGAAAAAATGAAATAAATGATATACTTTTTAACCACACGTCTTGCACTAGCTCTGCAATCCGCCACGCATGACGTAATCATGTTGGAAAGGTCACACGTAATGTAGGCGGAAGCACTACATCAAAATCATCCGATGTTGTTGTTTTACCTTTTTTTTTGTAAAGGGTGTTTGGCTTAATCTTTGCACAGTCACTTTGTAGACACTGGATCTGTACTTTCATGTACGTCACGTGACCTTTGTAACATGATTACGTAATGCGTGGCGGATTACAGAGCAGTGCAAGATGAGCATTTATGGTTAAAAAGTATTTTTTTAGAAAATGACAGATCGTTTCGCTAGATAAGACCCTTATTCCTCGGCTGGGATCGTGTAGAGCTCTTTGAAGCTGCATTGAAACTGCAATTTGAACCATCAACCCGTTAAACCCCAGTGAAGTCCACCAAAACCTCAAAAACATTCATTTCTTTTCGACTGAAGAAATAAAGACATGAACATCTTGGATGATATGGGGGTGAGTAAATTATCAGGAAATTTTCATTCAGAAGTGAACTAATCCTTCAAATATATATGGGAATATGACTGTAAAAAAAAAAACAGTTAAATTTACAATAAAAAAAAACAAAACAGCAGCTGGGGTTGCCAGAAATTTACCATTAAAATTTTTTTTAGAAACATTTTAGGTTTTACAGATTTAACTACAGTAAAATACCATATTTCATTAACTGATAAAATGAATGTTAATTTACCAATCTTGAAGAACTAATACCTGTTTCATACCTTTATATACACTGACAACCACCAAACACAGTGGTGATGATAGTCACACAATGAATCAAAGCTCATCACAAGCAACTTTTCCACAATCTGAGAAGGACAATACTAATATATAGAAGGTGCACAGTGTCATTCACACAAACACTAAACACCATCATGGTAACACACATGATATTAAAAATACAATAAACATTAATTTAACAACATTAGATGTAACATAAGACCCTAATGTACACAACTGATTAGAAAAATAAACATAGTTATTTCAATGAAAATACATCAAATGTAAAGTGTCATGGGATATTCTTTTTTTTTTTACTGTAAATTATACAATGACTTTTTTACTTCCAAAAACTGTCAATTGAATGGTATTTTACTGTAAAATTAAAATTGAAATTGTTATTGTGATTTGATTTTTAAATCCATCACTTTTAATTGATTTAGACTTTGCCAGCATTCATAATTCATCAGGAACAGTTTATCTAAATTATTACTCTGTCACCTAGATTAACACATAAAAATATGGAAGAAATTTAGTTTGAGGCAACACATCCGCAGGCTGAAGATGTAAGATATCTTTGCTGGTTAATTGCAAAAATATTTGAGTATGATTTATTTCCAACAAACATTTTATGATGGTTTTGACCACCCCTTTAATATTCAAAAGACACAAGCTGGAAGTAATTGATGCGAATCACTCTCAGAGCATCTGCCATTTGGGATTTCGGTACATTTAATTTTATGGCAGAAATATTACGCAATTTTACAGTGATTAATGCCCTGCTTGGTTAAGTTGACCATATGGTTCATATCAGTGAAAGTCTTCATCAATCAGCTCAAAATGCTCATCAGGTCAAACAAACTGTTTTGACCACCAGCTCGTGAAATTCCGGGGAATAGGATATTGGCGTTTTTGACCCATGAAACGAAAAGGGTGATTTAACAGGAAATCCTTTGCATTGTTCTCTGTTGTGTCTTTACGATGTCTGTGGGAATTAATGGCAGCAGATCAAACTGTGGTCAATGTGCCAGTCTTTTGTTTGTGGTATTGTTTTTTTGAATCAAACAAATTCCTTCTTGTTTGCTCATAAAGAGCTCTGGTGTGTTATGGGGTGTTTTTATAGCCACAATGATTTCATGCAAGGGTTACGATTCCATCTGAATATGTATCTTTTTAAAGCACAAATGAGTCCTGTAGATGCTTAAATCAAATGGACCACTGACCACCGAGTCAACACCACTCAAGCTGATTTATAGGCTTTTCAACTGGCCGGTATTTACGACAGGGATGACCTTCATTCTCCTCTCCAAAAACCCAAAAGTTAATGAATGTCTGCTGAAGAACATTTTCAGCGTGTTTGAAGCCAGCTCAAGAAAACGTTAGATCGAGTGATTCTAGTTGGGATGTGGCCAGAGTTTGTTTGGGATCAGTTGAGCAAAGCTAGTCAAAGCATGAAGAAAAATGAATGCATTACCCAACAACCTCTGGAATTTACACAAGTCCCAGATGGATTCTGTGATAATTCCGATGAAAATAGTGGCGGTGGAAAAAGGCATTTGTTTTCTAGCACTCTCCTTTAATAATTTTCTCTCTTTGCTTTCTACATCTTGTCATGGCGCTGTTTCTTTCAACACTGGTTTGGTTGGTGATGCCGCACTGGTGTGTGTACACAGCTGTAAGCTATGAATTTGGATGTGTTCGTGAGCTCTCTTCGAAATATCAGTCTTGAAGAAATTATCTGAGGTGAAAATTGTAACGCCCCATTGACATCTAAACAGATTGCATCAACTTAAGACCGGTTTGCTCGTGCAATTTTATGAATATAATGAAAACGTTATCAACAAAAGCTGTGGTTTTTATACAAATTTTCCTGCGATTCTCTCATATAAAATGCTATGAATGGCCCTGAAATTAACTTGGAGAGAAACTGAATGGCTAAATAAACTACAGTACTAAGGTATAAAATCCTTGTTGTTATTTTTTTTAAATATGTGGGACTGTATTTAAATAATATTATAGAAATATACCTAAAAAGTGATCAAAGTTATACCATGTTATTGTGATGTGACCTTATGGTGTCACATACAAATGATGGTCATCCCTCTCGCTGTCTTGCATTCACAGGTTAATTACCGGACCACAGTTTTACATATTTTTGCTAATAATCGCCGCTCTTTTTGCAGTAATTAGAAGCAATGGTGGTCTGTTTTGTCTCACTAGTCAAAACGATACAGACTCATGGTTAGGCCGGTAATGGTTTGCTCATGCAATTTAGAAGGATTTCAGAGGTCAACAACCTGAATAATTGGGGCCTCCTGTGGTAAATCCAGTAAGTCATGTTGTCATTTAACCAGTTCCCATTACCTAATTTCCTCATTCATAAGTTGCTAATGTTTAGGTTAATATTAACTTTAACTTTTAAGAAATTTTCACCTAAAGTTCTCTACTTACCATACACAAAAGTTTGGGGCCAGCAAGATTTTTTTTTTTTTTTTTTTTTTTTTTAAGAATTCTCTTATGCTTACCAGAGCTGCGTTTATTTGATCAAAATACAATAATATTGTGAAATATTGCAATTTAAAAGTATAGTAAAGTAAAGTTTTCAGCATCATCACTCCATTCTTCAGTGTCACATGATCCTTCAGAAATCATTCTAATATGCTGATTTGCTGCTCAAGAAACTTTTCTGATTATTATCAGCATTGGAAACCGAGTTGCTGCTTCATATTTTTGTGGAAACAGTGATACTTTTTTTTTTTTTACCAATATTCTTTGATTATTAGAATGTTCAAAAGAACAGCATTGATTTGAAATAGAGATCTTTTTTAACATCATAAATTCATTACTGTTGTTTTTGGTCAATTTAATCCATCCTTACTGAATAAAAGTATTAATTTCTTTAAAAAAAAAAAAAATCTTACTGACCCAAAACTTCTGAACAGTAATGTAAATGTGTTTTATACTATGTACAGTTGCATAGTGTAAAGAGTACAGTAAAAAAAAAAACTCCCTTTATCTTGGTAACCCTCAAATTACCAAACATTTTCAATTGTGGAGTAAATTAGTTTATTAAACACTTGGGCATAGTTTACACATCTCAAATGAATGTGGACAATCTTGTCACAGCTACGTCGCAGATTCACAGTTAACTTCATATGTACTTTGTGAATAGAAAGCATATTGAATAAGCGCAACTGATATCATGTGATTCAGAACTGTCTAGTTGTGGAACCCCAACCTTTTGGACTATTTCCAAGGACTTGTTTTCTTAAAGTACCCCTATTATGCTATTTTAAAGGTTTCTAATTTTGTTTCAGAGGTCTCCTACAATAGATTTAAAGGCATCAAAGAGTCTGAAAACTGTTCAAAGATTCAGTCTCTCTAAACTCCTCCTTTCCAAGAGCCTACTCTACTCTGATTGGTCAGACGGCCCAGTCTGTTGTGATTGGTCCACTGCTTACAGCACATGTCTGAAACAAAACGCTCATTACCATATCTGAATTTCAGCTGTGGAGGCTTCCTCAGCACTTGTATACACAGTGATACGAACAGTAACGATGGTGTCGTCTTTTTCCGTATTAGTTCCAGAGTCCTCATCCTTTTGAAGTCCATGCAAAGTGGAATTGCAGCAATGGAAACATCATCTTTTTGATATGAATCAACATGAACCAAAGTCTTCCAGGCCTCAGCTACAACTACAGTGCTTGAGGGCGGGTCAAAGTAGACGTTGTTTACGGGCAGCCAATGAAGACCTTAGACTGGCATTATTAAAATTTGCTACATTGTTACGTAGGTTTGTAGCAGGAAGTGAGACTGAAATGTAAAATGTGTAAAATGGTGTAAAATGGCAGAGGGAGGCAAAACACAAAAGCGAGTAATAAAAAAATGCACCCACTATTTTAACATTTCAACAGCGTGTGCGAGTGTGTGTGTGTGTGTGTGTGTGTGTGAGAGCGTTATTGTAACTTGAGTACACTATTTGACAGTTTCATGCGCTTTTAGTAGGGATGTAATGATGCACACCGAACCAGTTCGATCGATTAAAGTATGTGATAATTCAAGTTGGTTGAGATGCTAAATTAAACGCAATACATTTGGGGGGCGGGGGTTTATATAAATGTATATCTGAGGAGAGTTACTGTCTTCAGAAAAGTTTAGATGGTATTTTCTTTTCATCTTACCTCCGTACAATGCATTTTAAAGTAGTGTTTATAAGTGCACAGCGCTGCTTTGTTTACACCGGTAACCATGAAAGCACTGTATTGCCGCTGTTCCATAAACGGCACTGCTTTCACTGTTCTCATGCAGCCCATCTGCAGTTTTATATAGCATAATTTCACAAAGCTACGGTCAGACCATTCTGTTTTTGCTTCAAATTTTGAAATTATACAATCTAATTTAAATAAAAAACTGCTCATGCTACATGTATGCAGCATCTTTGTTAGGATTGTGATTAAAATGCAGTGCTTGCCTGTAATTTTAAACGGCTACAGATAGTTCAGCCTGTAATAGAGCAAATAAACATTTTGTTTATGTACTCCTATGAAGAGATTTATTTTTATTTCTGTTATTTATTTGATTTAGTTGAGTGAATCGATACATCCCTAGCTTTTACTATTTACTAGTGGACTATTACTATTAGTTCTAAATGCTCCTGTTGTCTGCTGTGTTCAGACTTAAGTTTTGTTTGACTACATTCAAGAAGTGTATTTTCTTGGAGCAGATAAGATAAAAAGGGAGTTCATATATATATAAGTGCTTGTATTTATTGATGAAAATGTAACCATGTGCAGTAATATTGCAACGCCTCGTGATGCATTGTGATATTGAATCAAATCGTTGACATGATGATCGTAACCGAATTGAATCATGAGACCAGTGATAATTCACACATGTATTACACACTGTATGAAAGGTAATACTCGAAAAAGCTTAATAGGGGCACTTTAATAAATTCAGTTTGTTTCATCACTTGAATTGCCTTTGGTGTAGGTTGGGATTTTATTGCTAATTGCGTGTGAATCTTAATCCTCAAAGACATCGTTGGCAAAAAAGGCCCTTTCTGCTCAAGTTCTGCCAGTCGTTCAGGATGAATAACTCAGTACCTCAGCTCATTGAGAAAACTCTCGGCTAAAGTGAATGTAGCATGCTCTCTCCATCCTGGTATTATAGAGAGATCCGGGAAACTTGTCATTTAAGGCCCATTTTTTTCCAGTAGTTGACTGAAAAAAGCAGACATCTTTTCGGCACAGTCTGAGAGTACAGTTGAGCAACAGGGAGTCTGCAGTGCTGTTTGGGATATCTTGGCAGGCGTGCGGGGGAGAGGACGTGTTGTTTTTGTTGTGTTGCATTCCTCAGTGATGTATGAATTGCCTCGGAACTCTGGTCTTGCTCTCGTTCACGTTTGCAGATTACACATCATTGAATCCTGCTATCCATCCCATTTCTGTTTTTCATCCTTTTAATATCATAGGCATCATTTACAGTGGGGACAGTGGCATCATGTTCCCAGCACTTTGACATATCTTGTTACCGTGACGCATCTAATATAGTGGAAGCTTCTCCATTTCTTTGGCATAAGTTTGTATTTTGGTTGTACGTGTTATAATGAGTGGCGACCTGCTGGAATTTTGTAATTTGTTTGCTGAGTTATTATTGCAGTTGTCAACAGCGGTGTAGAGCAGCTATGTTTTCTGACACACACAGCTGTGCACTCTACCTCCCTTTTGCTTTTCTGTGGTTCACTGTCCGTTCCAGTGAAATCACAAATCAAATTAAACAAATGTGTTCCCACTGCTGATATACATCTACTTGGTACAGCTGCAATTTTGTCTTATTAAAATTAAAAGTTATATTAGGGCAGGCTGGAACTCTGAAGGTCTCATACTCTAAACAAAAACATTGCCATGTCATCCATCCAATTCAATTTCTTATCCATGCATTTATCAACTGACCTACAGAATCAGATGTACTGTACATTTCTGGAAGGAAATGTTGGGAAATGGCAGTTCAATCTGCTATTGAAATTACTATTTTAATGATTTTTGTTAATCGTTATTGTTTACATTTCAGTTTTGACTTGGAAATGAGCAAATACTTTAGATCATCTTTAGATCAATACATTACATTTTTAACAGATTATACATGAGGTAGGTAATCACAGCGTGCTGATATACAGCCATATCGTATGGCTACGAGTATGATATTGCATTCATACAACAGTTCAACGGCATGTGTGTAAATAAATAAAAAAATAACAATGGAGTGTCTTTAAAACCCTCTTTTGTGCAGAACTACTTCCTTCCACCACTGATTCAAATCTCAAATTTAACAGTTGAGCCCAAGCCTCCGTTACTAATTCTAAAGCATTACTTTAGAACTAGTAACTAAGGAATGTTGAGTCCCTCCATTGAAACTCATTGTATTTTGTAGTGTTATAGAGAGAGAGAGAGAGAGAGAGAGAGAGAGATCGCCTGAGCAAGAATTACCTGTGTCTGATATAACGTTTTATTCTTCAGGTCAATGTACATAATATTATATCCATTATAAAAATCAGTTTGAATGTCCGCTGAGGAAAGCGATCTTTGTATTTGTCCTTTTTACAGTTAAGGGAAAACAACTTCCTTTGTTTACAAAAATCCCTTTCAATTTAAAAGTCTCTTGCCACTGACTCATTCACTAGTAAAGTTTTCCACCATCTAATGGCGTATCGATTGAGTAAAAGTTACATTAATATTACACACTAATGGACCTTTCTCAATAACAAATACAACATATTATTTATATAAAATAATATTTATTGAACAACAGTTTTTAAAATGAACAACAATAGCCATTATAAATGATAATAGGAAATAAACACAATTGTACAATTCAGTCAAACGTACAAAAGCAGTGGTCTACAGGACACAAGTTAAATATAGCCTTAATATTAAATTATAAAATTTAACCAAATTCAATTTGCTCAGGAACAAGTAATAGATTAATAAGACCAAAGGTTGCCTGTTTTATGTACCCAAAATTAATTATATCTCATGTTTAGCCACTATAAGAGACAGCGGCGAATCCCCAAAGCACTGACCGAGATGAAGCTGTTCTCGGCGGGTACACGAGCACTGAACAGCCGCTGACAGCCTGGAGCTCGCATCTCTGAAAACGTCTAAACAAACTGTAAAATAGGTGCTATGATTAAATATGAGTCACATATTTCAGGTCTAAAAAAACTACATTCTTGCCTAAAAAACTCTTAAAGTCCCCCTGTAGTAAATAATTTTAATAATTTTTGATGTCATAAACAACAGTGATTTCAAACCACGGGTTTGAGACTGCCTTTGGTTTACTGCAGTTTTAAAGAGAAAATACTCAGCAATGGTGTTGACTGATGAATTTGCACATGGTTTGTCTTAAAGCATATTAAAAATACCAGATAGACATATAAACAACATTAAAGACTTGATTTTCACCACAGGGTGACTTTAAAATTACAGTTTGTGGTACAACAAGTGTAGAATTTGTAAAAAAAAAAAAAAAAAAAAAAAAAAATTTGCTCGGCCGTCATAAGTCGCTTCAAGTGGAGTGATACAAACGGTGAAAAGGTAGAAGTGCTGTTATCACTAGAATATCGCACAGCTCTCAGCCAATCAGATTCAAGAACCAGAAAGAACTGTTGTATAAATAATGATAGTATTCATATGTGAAGCCATTTCGTATCACAACTAGCACATCTGTGTCCTATCACTTTTTAAAACACTGTGGTGTCCATCATACACACACAAGGGAACCAATGAAGCACCAGTCTTATAAATGCTGAAGTGAAATTTCCATGTCAGACATTTGATTTCCAACCTGGCAAGTATTTTGATCCACCTGTAAGCAATTACACTGAGTGTAGATTGATATCTGCCATTAATGTAGGTTTCTTATTGTTCTCATGTCAGTCTTTTTGAGAACAATGCAGAGTAGAGGTTTGCAGAGCAACTCAACATTTATGTCTTCAGCTGTCCGTAAATGACAGCAAATCACAAGACAAGGAAATTGTTTATGCGATTCTAGCGTTGTGTTATGATAAAATCATTGCATAACCTGCAGATTCTGAAACTATATAATCAACCTCTGCTTGATTTGTGCATGAACCCATTTTCCTCACACGTTCAAGGCTGTAAAGATTTAAACGCCTTTTTTCAGAGCTGTAAATAAGCGAAATTTTCTTTGTCGTTTCTTTTGGATGGTCTTCAGTAATTTCTCTCCACTGTTTAGAGAAACAGAAAAATTATGTAGTCTTTTCCTCCCCAGAGCCATTTGTCCTGCCATTTTTATTGAGTTAGCCATGTTAAAAAAGCATGTTGTTGAAGTTATGAAGGATAAGAATACATGATTTGCTATTATCTAGAAATATCTACTGGATTTATTGACTAATTTTTTAATTAAAAATGACATCTCTGCATAACAAATTTTTTGCCATGTTGTTCAACTCATTTCAGATGATGTCAAGCAGTAGTTATTTGAGACATAGAGGCATTGATTGATGTTCTCTGAATTTAATTACTTATGTTTTCCACCCAGAAAGAGCCCGAGGCAAAGCCAATGTGAGCAGTTATTCGATTAGAGAGTTTGGATGAATATAACATTTGACTGGTAGCTCTAAAAAAAAACCAAATTAATGGGTTTAATATTCAATGTATATGGCAGTCTTAAATCTTAACCGGTGGATAGCGCTGGCATTCTTCCTAGGCTCTTGATATGTAATGAAGTACGCTGGTAAAGGAGTATCACAGCAGGCTATCTTGTGATATGCCAGAGCACTGGCAAACAAGTGCTATAAATGTCATATATATCTGTTAAGTCTCATATATCATCATGAGCAAGCTTGGTAAGAATTCTCGTTCTCAGAGTCAGCCATAAACCAAAGCTGTAGGCAGTCTTATTTTATTTGAAGGATTATACCATTGCGTGACTTTTTACAATAAAGCAATATTGATTTCAATATGAAACCATTTGATTCAGTTCATTTCGCTTCTTCATATTTGTGGATTACTGAAGGGAAAAATGTCCTATTTATAGGGTCTTTTTATGCAGCTCTTGGAAGGTTACAGTATTTATAGATGTATTTATGCTGAAATGTACTGTAAGTAAGTGCAGTAGTTTTCCCAGTTCTTTTCCTGATGTCTTTCTGCTCTCACCAGGCCAAATTAACTCGCATTTTACTGTTATATAATGCTTCAAAATTTAGTGCTGTTATTTATTAGTACAGAGGACTCAACAAACTTTTTGGAGTGCTTTTGAATTCTTTTTTTTTTTTCTTTTTTTCAAAACTCTCTGTGGATTGTCCTTCCTTCCTGATGTTCTCTATGTTGGAGTGCCAAGCTTTAAGAATCTTTCTTATTTGTGGAAGGATGTACCAGGGCAATGCACAAGGCCATTGAAGTGAATTACAGTGAAAGGTCATTCTCTTGATTGAAATGCATCTATGAAGTCTTCAGGACACATAGGTCATTCTATGAAACTTTGTGTCCCTTAGTGATGTGTAAATTTGACACATACACTATAGACTTTTAACAATGAATTCTAGGCTTTTTTTGTAAAAGCACTATTAATAGTCAATATAAAGTAAGAATTATAAAGTCAAAATTGCGAGATATAAACTTGCAATTGCATATTATAATGTGCAGTTGTAAGGAGAAAAAGATTGGGTTTTTTTCCCCCAGAATTGCGAGTTTATATCATGCAATTCTGACATTATAACTTGACTTTATAACTTTATAAATTGTGAGTTATAAAGTCAGAATTGCGTAATAAATACTCACAGATATAAAGATGCAATTCTGACTTTATAACTCACAATTCTGACTAGACATGTGACGATATTTGGTAATATGATATATCATGATAATGAATATGCATGATATTGTTATCGTGGTCACTTTAAAATACCGTAAATAATAATTTATTACCAATTATTAAATTTTTTATAATGCATTTAAGAATACTTTCCCCATCAACCATATAAAATGCACAACACCGCTGTATTCTGATATACTCAGATGTAAACAAGCCCAATGTGCATGAGAAGCACACCGGAACGAGTGAAGGAGACGCGCTGAATGAAAGTGCATGTTCGCTCTCTGACAGCAGAGGGCGCTGATGGAACAGCAGAATGCAGCGGTTACCCTGGAAACCTTGCAAACAAAGTTTTTAAAATGCTTCAAACAGCCATTCTTTTTTTTTTTTTTTTTTTTTTTTTGTAATCTCAATGTTGTTCATCACAGCACAAATACTTAAAGACTTAATAGGCTATTTATTTTCAAACATTTTTATATTTTAATCTGGACTACAACATGCCCTAATTATTAGAAATGTTCTGGTTATTTGTTATTGTTCAGTAAAACTTTGAGACATACGGCTTCATTAGTTAACATGTTAATTCATTATTACCAAACTGACAATGAAAAATACTTATAAAGCATTAATTATTCTTAGTTAATGTTAATTTCTTAGTTATGGTTTAATAACATTACTAAAATCAAAATAACTTATTTAATGGACCTGAGATAAAACTAACAATGATTACTTGTATTTCTTAACTAACAGTAACAAAAAATAATACTTTCTGTAACAAATGTAGCTATTGCTCAATCTTAGTTAATGCATTAAATAATGAGACCTTATTGTAAAGTGTTACCTGTTGTTCTTTATAGCCTAATTCTTTTGCACTTAAATCTGTTTGAAAATGTTACTTCATATATATTTTTTGTGTATTGTATTATTGTATTTAATCTTCCCTCCGCTGCAGCTGTCAATCATTCTCTGTTCAAACAGCACGTTGCATTCGGTAACGTCAGTCAGCACAGTAAAACTCTCCAATATTATATATTCCCATTATAATACTTGATATGTAGATAATGGGCTGTGGATTTGCATAAAATTAGTTTATCTTGCTAGAGTTTATGCTGTTTCTGAATGAAAAGTAAGAAGAAACATATGATTAATAAACTGTTAGATGCAGATATACACAGAGATTCTCTTTGTGCTGTGAACTTTTCAATGCGCATTGCGCAGTGTAACTTGCGCTGTTACTCTGTATCGCTTTAAGCACATCATTCTGCACCCGGGATGCGCATAAGCGGTTTGTGCTGCTGTGTTTTGAAGCGTTTCATATTATCATAGTTTTGCACATTGAAAGATTATTAATATACGGAGCCCCGCACATGACATGCAAGAAAATTCGTGCACACGAATTACTAATTCGTTCCCTGTCCGGGGCTCCATATTAATAGCCAATTTTGTTCTGTCATATCAATCATAACTTGTTGCCTCATTAAAAAGTTGCACAATACATTTAAAATAAACGTCTTTTAATGTTAGATTATTATAAATACATATGTTTCTATAAATATAAATCATATATAAATAGTTTTTTCATGTCATAAAATTGTCAATTAAGATTTTATAAAATGACTGCAAGAATTAGGCTAGCATACTTTTTGCTGCTGAATTATGTAGTCACCTAGTTTTTATTTATTTATTGGTCAGCTTATGGTTATGTATTTTTATTCATTTGTTATTTTTACTAATGAAGTAGTGTGTTTAGTGCATTCTGGATTGTTTAATAAATCAAAGAGTGACCATTAGTTCCACAAATACAGATGTATAGATACAGGCTCCCACTAATTGTAGAAATAAATTAATTCAACAAAGGTAACCTCTTTTGCTACATATTTTTAATGGTTTAAATGTATACATGTTTGACCACTTATGAACTATCATTTAGCCTACTATATGTTGTGTACGTGACTAATGTGCCCTACCATCACAAATAAATAAATTACTATTAGAGCACAAAATTGTTTACAAGAGAACAAATTTCTTCAGTGATCTAGTAACTTTAATTTTGCTCTCAGAATGCACCAGATCTATGCATTTAAATTTAAAAAATATGCAAAAAATTTCCTCCAGGGGGGAATGCCCCCGGACCCCCTTAGAGGAACTGATGTCCACCCACCACAGTCTCACAAAATCCTGTGGGAAACACTGTCATTGTTTACTGTTCATTACATTGAATGTGGCTGCCATGGTTGTTACATTCCTTTGCCAGGATTGTTTTATCCAAATGATAGTAATGACCTTCATGATCCTTTATAAGTGTTTCAGTCCCCATTGGTTTCCTCTTCTGAGGTCAGGTTTCAGCACTACAAAAACTACCAAAACAAAAAGTAAAACAGACCTTCAACAAAAGAGGCTTTAACTTGTTTAGGCTTGGATAGGCTTTGCATCTTTGTTTGGGGCTGTGAATGTAAATCTTTCATTATTTCATTATCTATAATTTATATTAATGTTTTAGATGTGCTTTGTTAATGGCAGACATGAAGATGAGCTGTATATAATTAAAGATGAAGTAATTTGGCATAAAAAAAGTACAGTTGTGTAATTGGGCATTAGCATCATTTTAGTATTTTGTGCCAGACTTGATTCTAGCTGTCCAGACCTGTTAGCAGGGTACTGAATCGTCTTGTATTCCATATGTTTTAGCAATCAGGTCAAATAGAATGTGAATGAGCATGTTGGTTGCTAAAAGAGTTGACATACTTGCCAAAAAATGAAGAGTTTGATCCGCGTCTCTCTTTGCTGTGGATTAGCCTCAAGGTTCTGGCTTGGCAGAGGTCTGCTCATCCGGTCTACATGTTTACCTCAATATTCCAAGCTTCTGTTAATCATAGATGATTCGTTTCTTGCTCATTATTTGCTGTTATGGCATGTGTTTCTATAAACTAGTCTAATTTCCACAGTACTATGATAGGTTTGTTTGTTCATGTTTTGCTCACTTGTAAAAGCATGACTAAAACATCCTGTTTTACCAAATATTTGTGTGCTGCTTGCAAAAGCTATACAGTACTTCTAACTTAGGAAAAATATTGATTTAATTACTTTGCTGCATTCATTGTGTATGTTGCACATAGCTTTCTTTGTGCGTTAATTGACCATTTACCTGAAAATCACTTTGTTTGTGAGTTGTAAACAGATCTTAAGTGTCTAATTCATGTTTATTTTCTCTTTTACTTTTGCAAGTTTTATTAGCGAGAGGTCAGGAAATAAGGGAAGAAGGCAAGAATGGGACCAGGCAATGTGAACTTGTTACTAGTAGGGTTTTGTATATAAAATGTAGTATTTTATGAACATCGTTAACTTGAGACCTTTTTATTAATCCTTTTTACTGTAGGTTCATAGAATATTAACTTCATGAAATTAATAGGTTAATTTTATTGTATTTAATCAGTGACATAAATGTGATGGCATTAAAAATAATTAATTCAAAACATTTACCTCAAATATATCTTTATAAATAGCAAAATGTCCAAAAGTTCAAGTCTAAGATTTTTTTTTAAGTTTTTGAAAGAAGTCTCCTCTGCTGAATTTATTTAATGGAAAACACAGTAAAACACTACTATTGTGAAAGATTATTACAAATTTAAAATAAACCTTTTCTGTTTTTATATATTTTTAATTTATTCCTGTGATGCAAAGCTGAATTTTCAGCATCATTACTCCAGTCTTCAGTGTCACATGATCCTTTAGAAATCATTCTAATATGATGATTTGCTGCAAAAAACATTTCTTATTATTATCAATGTTAAAAACAGTTGCGCTGCTTAATATTTTTTTGTGGAAACCATGATACATCTTTTTTTCAAGATTCTTTGAATTAAAAAAAGTTCAAAAGCATTGATTTAAAATTAAAATCTTACATAATAAATGTCTTTACTCTCACTTTAACAATTGAATGCATTCTAGCTGAATTAAACTATATATAAGTAAGTAAAAAAAAGATTAAAAAAAAGAATGGTAGAATGGTAGTGTACACTTTAATGCGTTAAATGCTGTCATTATGTCTATATTGTATATTTCACTGTACATCCAAATGTCACATACGAATATCTGAATAATTAAATCAAGCTGGATCTGGAAATTTAAAATTGTTATACATTTGATCTTCACAGCTCAGTGTATCTGAGCACATGTGTTAACCTTTTCACCATGGCTCCGTTTACCTTGTTAGGACAATACTGTAACAGACCCCCTTGTGAGGATGAGTCTAGTCATCACCAAAAATAGCCAACAATCTAAACTGTTTCAGGCCCCTGCCGTACTGACAAACCCTTGGCTCTTTCCAACTGCATGAAAAATAGCCCTGTCACTCTGTCTTTGCCGCACACTTATCCTTTTTAAACATAATTTTGACAATATTCATTTGCCCCTGCCAATTTTTTTTTTCTTGGGGGGGGGGCAATAGTTTGAATGCAGACTACTGAGGATTTGGCTTCCTAAGGAGAAACAGATGTTAGCTTGGGCCTGAATTAAAACAGGATGGTCGAGGCACAGGTTGATGATGTATAGGGCTTTGTACTGTGTCAACATGTTGTGTGTGTGTGTGTATGTGTGTGTGTGTGTTGATCCTATTAAGTGTGTTTTAATGGAACTACTAAAGTGGACCTAATGATTATTTAAGGTGAATACAAGAGCGGCACTACATTTTGCATCCACATGACTCCCTGTGTAAATCTAAACAGGGTGTAAAAATGTGGTTTCCATGCTTGATTCAGAAGCATTAAACTTTTAAACTTGAGCTGTAAAAATTCTGGGAATGCTGGATGGATAGTTTTATTGCTTTCCCCTTTATTGTTTTGGAATTAGCCTTTCTTTGCTGTTAAGAATTCTGAAAATTAATTTAAGTTTTAACCAATTTCCTTCATTAACTCAAATTTGTAATTTCAGTGAACTCAATTTTAAGGCAGCCAGGTAACTTACTTTAAGTTAAATCAACATTTCGTTTTTACAGTGTAGTAACAGTTTTATTTATTTATTTGAAACCCAGGATTGCTTTAAAGAATCTGAACATGAATTTGAATGAATGAATTTGGATCATTTTAATGCTGGAAGATTTTCATACTTCATACATGATTTATTGGATTTAAAGACGATTCCCACCAAAGCTATAAATTCCCAGCACAGCTAAATTGTGCTTATTTTAATTCTTTATTTTTATGGATTGACATTAAATGTGTTAAACTGCATGATTGATGTGCAGTGGATAATGAAGTCAAGCATGGATTGTCAAGAACTGTTTATGTGGGTTTGCATAGGAAATTGTACATGGTTCCGCAAAACCACAGTCTGGGTTTTTTCCTCCTTTAGATGGTTAACCGTTTGCCTGTTTTGGGTTTTGCAGTGCATATTTTACTGGCAGAGCATTTCATTTCTGTTTTGCTATCTTGCTTTATACACAATTTGTGGTCATTTTAACTCTTAATTTATTCTTCCATTAGGAGAAGAGACGATAATTTTTAACTAGTGAAAGGAAATGTTCTGCACTGTGCTACAGTCAGTCATTTTCTATTGCTAACAGCTCGATTTTCAAGAGTTTGGGATGCCAGGCCACCCTTTTTCCATGCATTTTGACTTTGTACAACCATTATAATCTTGTATACTACTGAATTTGAATATTTTTGTCAGTCAGATGGACTCTCCGGGTCATACGTAAATCTTGAAGTCACTTAGACATACTGCTTTCAGTTCAGGACATGCAAATTGTACTAGCTCTGTTTTCTTGCTAAATCGTAGGGAAAAACTTGGTCATCTGATACTCCATAAGCCTTTGACTCTCCAACAAATTGGATGTGAAAGAAAAAACCTCTTTGTCTGAGAATACTTTAACTGCCATAACTGCAGCTATCGTTAAAATCGCCTTGTTGACGTATATAATATATTTTCCGGTTAACTGAATCATTTGTTTCCAAGCAACAACTTTTTGTCCTGATTTGGTGTTTTTGTAAACCTCTTTCCAGAGGTCAGTGCCTCCAGGATTTACTTTTCACAAAACAGGGACGTGTTCATTCATTCATCCCATCATTCATTCATGTCCTTTGGCAGTAAAGGTGTCACTTTTTATAAAGCAGCCCAAATGGTCAGTCTAAGCACTTGACATTTTCCTGGAAAAACCTCCCGTTTACTGTGCAAATCGTCTGTCTGTTGAGGGTTCCAGTAGTCGAAAGCGCTTTCTTTATCGTTGATCTGGCCCAAGGCCAGGGGTGTAGTATGGTTCGAGTTAAGAGAGTATAATGCACAGAAAGGACGTCCGTAACCGTGGACTCTGTATAACAACCTATGGACGGGCATGTTCTCTGTAATTTCCGGGGTTGTCAGGGTGAGAAACATCACACAGGTTAGATTCAGTGCCCGCATCCAAAGATACCTTCACTTCCTCCGCCTGCTGTATATTGAAGCCAGACGTTGCAGATTTTGGACTGATTTCTTGGTTGTTCACTCAGTTTCAAGGGTTTGTGTTTGTGTATCTGAGAAAACGCACATCTTTTCTTTGTTTGGTTTAATTAACCTTATCATTTACAGGCTCAAACGAGATATCGTGAGATATTTAGATGGTTCAGATAACGAAATTGGTAACTGAGTGTCGAGAGAGAGATGAAGATGAGGAGAGAGATTGTTCCACATGTGATTACTGGCCAAAAGGAGACACAGTACTGCATCTAACTACAACCACATGGGCTTTGGGGGGTCTTTTCTAGAACCCTCCGACTGTTGTCAAGACAACAAAGAATTCAGCAATTTCTAATGTCAGTGAGCATGTGCAACAACAACAAACCGAGACGTTCACATGTGCGTCTCAGGTTGGGGATTTTGAATGTGATGGAACAACAAGACCTCACACGATAATGACATAAATATTCTGCAGCAGGTCGTTTCATGTAATTCACATCCAAAAGTGATCATCAGTTTTTATTTTTTTTATTTTCAGTGACATTTTGTGAAGATTGTGAAGGATGTTGGCTAGTGTAGCAGATAATCTGCACTTTCACACTGTGAGAAGTGTTGTGATCTGACTGCATGGCAACTTGATTTATTATTTTCTGAATATCTGACAAGGCTTCAGTTGGGAATGAGGAACTAAGCACTGAAGTGAACATTATCAAATTAAGCAAACTATTCATGCAGGTTTGTTTGTTTTGGATAAGACCGGGCTTGACAGGGAATTTTGGAGAAACTGTCATATAGCCTACACACACTATCGTTCAAAACTTTTTTTTTAAAGTATGCTCACAAAGGCTTTTAAAGGGGGGGTATATTGCTATTTCATGTATTCTGACTTATTTACACTGTTAAAGAGTTGGATTCTCATGCTAAACAAGGCCAAAGTTTCAAAACACGAATTGGACGAATGACGGAGTATTTCTGTGCCAAAAATTCTCTTCCAAATCCTTACAGTATTCGGGGTCTTTTTTTCGAGTATGGGCATGAGTGATGTAAACGGGAGCGGGATTCCTTGTACGGGCACTTCTCCTGGAAGGATGTGCACACACACGCACACACAGACACACACGTCAACCAGAGCGAGAGAGAAAGAGCATGCCCATCAACATCACCTTTTTATTGGTTAAAATGAATGGAGAATATCTTGTGTTTTTCCGTGGCTGCTCGAGCCCTCAGGATTGGCGCTTATGGTTTCATAAACGAGGCCCAGTTCCACACTGGATTTACAGATCGTTTGAAACTGAAAGATGGAGCGGTCACAGCGGTAATGATCCCGGTCATGAGTTGGAACCGCAGGTGGTGAGTAAAACTGCTTCAAATGTCTTTGTTGGCAATAGGCGCCTAAGTGCACATAATGTAAACAATACGAACGTAGTGAATTCATAAATTCATTATTCATCATTCACTATACGCTATATTCATTATAGTGATTCAAAAGTTATCCAGGGATAATGCGATGGTGTATTTTGTGTGTTTAAATACAGTTGTTTAGCTGACTATTGATAGCTTGCAGACGATCACTACACAAAAGCTGCGCGTGCACGTGACCGCTCGTCACTCTATCTCCGCTCACACGACACGCCTCCAGGCGCTTGGCTGTTTTCGGAAATACTCTGTACAGTGTATGTATCTTTTATAAAAATGATAAAACTAAATAAGAAGGATGCACTACTACTCTTTAGGTACTTAAGCTTAACATGAGATTGGCAGAAACCAAATTCAGTATCAAATCGGTACTAAAATTTAAAAAATGTGAAGATACCAGCATTTCCCTCTAGCATTTTGAGCGCTGTTGAACAGATTCTTAAACACCTCTGATTGGCTATTGAGTTCAAGCGCTCATCAGATATGTCTGTGATCAATGCTTCGAAAACGCTTTCAAACACTTCCATGGGCTTTCAAGCGTTCCCGTGCATTGATCATTGTAGCCAATCACAGACTTATCTGTTGAGTGCTTAAACACATTGGCCAATCAGAGGTATTTACGAATCCACTCAACAGCACTCAAAATGCTAGGGGGAAATGCTGGTATCATCACACTTTTTTTTTTTAAATTTCAGTACCTACTTGGTACCGAAGTCGGTACTTTTGACAACACTAGTTTTTAATATTGTGTAATATTGTGAAAACAACTCTTTTATATTTAAATATATATTTTTAAATGTAAATATTTAAAATATATATTATAAAATATATCCGGATATATCCATTATATTATAAAATATATTTAAAATGACTCCGTGTCACATGATCCTTCAGAAATTGTTATATTAATTTTTTTCTCCATGATGCTAGAATGTTGTGCATTATGGAAGATTGTTTCTGCCACTGAATAAAAAATAAAAAAGGTAATTGCGACTTTTTATCTCATAATTCAACATTTTGCAATTCTGACTTTTTTCTCAGAATTGCGTGATATAAACTCGCAGTTGCAAGTTGTGAGTTTATATCTCGCAATTCTGACTTTATAACATGCAATTATGAGGGGAAAAAAAGTATTTTTTATATCTATTTTTATATATATATATATATATATATATATATATATATATATATATAAATTTCAACTTTATATCTAGGCAATTGCGACTTTATATCACACAATTCTGATTTTATAACTCACATTTCTGACTTTATAACTCCCAGTTGTCAGAATTGTAAAATGTAAACTCGCAATTTTGAGAAAAAAAATCAGAATTGTGAGAAGTCGCAATTTCCTCTTTTTTTTTTTTTATTCCGTGGCGGAAACAAGCTTCCATAGTGCATACTTGTTTTGTAAAAGTTTAGTGTGTTTTTTCAGTGTCGCTATGTGTTTTATCTGAATGGGTGGTAGGTGGTGTCTGGGTGGTTGTCTATGATGTTCTAGTCTAGTGCCTTTCTGTGATCTGCCAGATGAAAATTACACTGCTGATTTTATAACAAAATTAATAGCAGATCTGTCCTCAATAAGCCAATGAATTTGAGGTTTAATTTATTTCTATAGAACAGTCGGGTGCTGCATGAATTAACTTTAATCATTAAGTTAGGGGTTTTGAAAAGTTGGGATAGGAGAAAGCATTTTCACATCAGAAAATTACACAAACAGCTCAAACATTTGATAATTGAACAGATAATTCTGTAATGCAAATGCAGTGCATTAGTTTGAAGACACTTTAAAGAGTATAAATTCCTCTCTTGTTTTAATTATGCTTTTCAGACCGCATAACTGAGAAGCCCCTCAAGTGTACTTGCATTTTTATTCTTTTACACAGAATTGTACAAGTGCTTTTTTCCATGGCTTGTGCGTGACCACTGTAAAGAGCACCATGGAGACCAACTAAACTTTGGCTGGTCAACATTTAGATGACTAGACAGTTCAGGAGCTTAAAGATTTGATCCAACATTATTCTCTTACAGAAAAGCTGCCTGATCAGAGCGTCACAGGCGCTGACCTGTGCACAGCACGTCTTCGGAGTAATATCCTTTTTCAAGACAAATTGCCTTGTCCTCTGTACCTAGTACAATTATATCATAAATGCCAAAGTCAATTCAGTCTGTTGGGTTTATGTTAGTCTCAAGGCAACTGTAGCGGCTGAAATTGGACTATGAAGGGGGATGAAAATGAAAGAAGTAAACGTAACGGGAAAAACATTTTACTCCAGTGGAAAAAAAAAGGACAAGATGAATTATACCTTTCATGAAAAAGTGCAGTTCCATCTAAAGATTATCTGCAATTCGTGATAAAAGGCACTTTTCTCAGGTCTGCAAAGCATCCTGTGGTTTGACAGAGATATTTTTAGCAGTGGTAGGAAGTTCCTCCAAATATGACGTTTGGAAGAAGAAATATTAAAAAACAAAAAGATATCCAAGCACTTTTCAGAGGTAACTGTTCATTGTAATTTATGCCTTCCTGTAACAGTATTCCCAGAGGGCAATGTGTTTTGGAGACATAACACTAGTATTTTCCGACAGCCGTTCTCCTCTCTTGAACTTTCTGGCGAGGCCTTTCGTTCTCACTGCTCGCTTGAGTAACTAGCGCACCATGACAGACATTTGATTCACCTCTGTGTCGATGAACGGTTTATGCATAAGTATGTGTTTTGACAGATAGCTTCCTGCAGTGTTGCCATAGATTACATAAAGTGAGTTACATAAAGCCCAAACATCGGTTTTATTATAACACATGGGGCTTGAGATTGTATGCGGACCCCAGGTGTTGATATTTGAAGGACACTGAGAACTGCAATGGAGGTCAAACTGATGTTATTGAAGATTTTGGTGATTCCTAAATATTGCAACATATTCTCATGGGTTTAACACGAGCTTTTGAGAAAATGGCTTTAATGTGAGGTATAATGTTATAAATAAAGCTTTGAATGATTGTTGGAATAGTAGCGCCTGATCACTGTTTCATATTTTGCTCTAGACTGTATGTTGAACAACTTCCAAATAATTCCACATGCTGATCCCATGTGTTTGCTTCCAGTTCTTGGCTGGTCTATGGAGACACGAGAGACAACGAAGCAGTTTCTGATATCATATCGTAAACATTGGACAGGCAAAACCAACAAGGTTTTTTTTTTTTTAAGCGGTAGACAGATCCTGTCAACGTATATTTCCACAGAATGACATTAGATCGTCCGTAAGTGATTTCTGTTCTAAAGTTGGCCTGCTCCAGGTCCAGATTCCTCTCTTGAGCTGTTTATTGCAAACAGGAGTGACGTGAAAACAATAGAGGAGAGTGAGAGGCAGAGCAAAAAAGAAAGAAGGATTGCCAAAGCAACAACTCAACACGGAGATTGTATTTCTCGAATATCTCCGATTTCCTGAAACATTTCCAGCTTGCCAGTCTTGCTCTGGAATTTTCCTAGAATTCATTTTTTAAAAGCATTGATGTGCATTAGATGTGGCTGATATATACCAGTTAAAACTGTAAACCCTTGCAAATTCGTGACCTAGGTATATATTTACACAGTTATGTAGTTATACAGTCTACTCACTGTACAAATACCCGTGATGGAGAAAATAGGAAAACAAGAGCTAGGAAAGGTACACCTCCACCTCCAAATTTTTGTATATCATATCATATCACATATCATATCATATTACATATCGCATATATCATATCATATTACATATCACATATCATGTCATGTCATATCACATATCACATATATCATATATATCAATCATATCATATTATATGAAAGGTACACCTCGAACTCCAAATTTTTGTATACTATATTATATTATATTACATTTTATTATATTATATTATTATATAAGGTACACCTCCAAAGTTTTGTATGTTACGTTACAATACGTTATTGAAAGTTACATTGTTATATTATATTATATTATATTATATTATATTATATTATATTATATTATATTATATTATTAAGTGTTATATTGTTATTTTGTAATATTTTGTTCTTTATAATTAGATAAATATATAATTTATAATTATATTATTATTTTTATTTTATTTTTAATTTTATCACTCACCTCATTTCCTCTGATAACTTAAATTTGACTTCTTCTTTTTTTTTTTAAATATAATACTGTATATATTTAAAGTGTCACAATTGCACACTGTTTATCAGCTTCAGTTGGTAGTTTAATTTAAAGTACAGTGCCCTCCACTAATATTGGCACCCTTGGTAAATATGAGCAAAGGTGGCTGTGAAAATATCTACATTGTTTATCCTTTTGGTCTTTCATTCAAAAAATTCACGAAATTCTAACCTTTCATCAAAGTAAAACCATTGAAAGTGGGGGGAAAATCACATATGTTTCAACATATGTTGGACACAAGTATTGGCCCCTAGAAATTCTTATGAGTAAAATATTTCTGAAGTATATTCCCATTCATATTTACGTTTTTTTTTTTTTTTAGCACACCAGGGTGACTAGGAGCATGAAATTGTCCAGCCATGACTTCCTGTTCCACAGGAGTACAAATATGTGTAAACTCGAAGGCCAAATTCCCTTAATCATTCATCACAATGAGTAAAACCAAAGAATATAGTTCTGATGTGCAGCAAAAGATTGTTGAGCTTCACAAAATAGAAAATGGCTATAAGAAAAAAGTTAATGCATTTCCACTATCAGGGCAATAATTAAAAAATTCCAATCAACTAAAGATGTTACAAATCTGCCTGGAAGAGGACGTGTGTCTAAATCATCCTAATGTGCAGTGAGGAGGAAAGTTTGAGTGGCCAAAGACTCTCCAAGGATCACAGCTGGAGAATTGCAGAGATTAGTTGAGTCTTGAGTCTCAGAGAGCCTAAAAAAAAAAAAAGATCAAACAGCACCTACATCCCCACAAGTTGTTCGGGAGGGTTTCAAGAAAAATCCTCCTCGCTCATCCAAAAACAAACTCCAGCATATTCACTTGTCAGACAAGACTGGAACTTCAAACGGGTCCGGCTTCTATGGTCAGATAAAATTAAAAAAAGAGCTTTTTGGCAGCAAACCCACCAGATGGGTTTGGTGCACACGTGGATAAAAAGTACCCCATGCCCACGGTTAATTATACTGCTGGATCTTTAATGTTGTGGGCCTATTTTTCTGCCGGAGGTCCTGGACATCTTCTTCAGACACATGGTATCATGGATTCTATCAAATACCAACAGATAAAAAATCAAAACCTGACCGCTTCTGCTAGAAATCCAATAATGGGCCATGGTTGGATCTTCCATCAGGACAGTGGTCCAAAACAAACATCAAAACCAACACAAAAATGTGTCACTGAGCACAAAGTGTAGCTTCTGCCATGGCCATCCCAGTCCCCTGACCTGAACCCTAAAGAAAATGAGTGGAGAGAACTGAAGAGAAGAAGCACCAACATGGAGCTGGGAATCTGAAGGATCTGGAGGGATTCTGTATGAAGGAATGGTCTCTGATCTCTTGTCAGGTGTTCTCCAAACTCATCAGGCATTATAGGTTAAAACTCAGAGCTGTTCTCTTGGGAAAAGGATGTTGCAATAATTGGGTGCCAATAATTGTGGCCAACGTGGACTAGAGAAAAACATTTATCTCATAATGAGCTTTTTCCCCCATTTTCAGTTGTTTTACTTAAACGAAAGCTTAGAATTTTGTGAATTATTATTATTTATTTTTTTTTAATGAAAGATTAAAAGGATAAACAATGCAGATTTATTTTTACAGCCACCTTTGCTCATATTTACTAAGGGTGCCGATATTAGTGGAGGGCACTGCAATTGACCAGCACAGTTTAAATTTAAGTGAAATGTGGACAACTGTTAAAACACCCTTCCATATGAATTACTTTACATATGAATGATTTTAATCAGCATAATAAAAGAAAAGTCTCACACAATAACTGGATTATATGGTTCCCATGCCAGCGTGGGTTTCCAAACAAGCTAAATGCCCATTACACCATCAATCTGAATTCATTTCTATTTCTCATCACCTCAGCATGCCTGAAATGTTGACAGGCAGATCTTTGCATTGGCAGGCTGGTTCTGTCAGGCTCGATTCCAAGCAGTTACACCTAAACAAGCACCAGCACTTCTGTGATTTAACATGAATGTTAAATCATAAGGGGGGGGGGTAAGTCCAGTGGGTTACCAGAGGCACACCAACTCCCTACTCTTATAAAAGACCTGTGGGTGGTGTTGCAGTGAGAGAAGACAAGAAAAACGAGGAACCACATCTGGGGCGAGTGTGGAGGAATGTAGTTTTTGTCTGTGTATGTGTGTTTCAGGCTCTTGATCTGTGCCACATTATCAAGATTCTTATAAGCATTAAAGTAGAGAAGTTGAAGTGGCCCTCTGCGTCAGAGCACCATCAAAACAATTAGACCCCCCTGAACATGCATACTCACACTTAAAAAAGCACTAAGATCAAATCAGTTTTCAGAGGCCCAACTCAACCAGAGGGAGTTTACTGAAATACAATATAAGATGCAATGGGATCTAGGCTCTAATAAGACCCTTACACATGTAGTATTGAAACTTCAAACAACCACACACGTACACAAAGCCTGCGCTGAGTTATACACTCATTATATATCGTCAAACATTAATGGAGGTCTGTGTAATTTACAGTTTCCAGCTGTAGAGGTTTTTGCTCAGGAAAAGGGGAGAGAGATGCCCACCATGAATTCATGAAATAATACGACCGCCCTCCTTATGCAGCTGCTAATGGCTTAGGCTCCTGGCCAATTATGTGGATGTTAATTATGACGGAAATTGAGATTTGTGTTATGCCGTTTGTTAGCCTGTGATCTCCAGCTGTGAATGTTGATGACTCTTTGTGCTGTACTTGGCTGGATAGTCTGGAAAATTTATCTGTGAGTATTAAATAGAAAGTATCAAGTTCAAGTGCTATGCTAAGTCCTTGAAATGACCCCACTTAATTTTGTTGATTCACATTCCTGGTCTTATTGTGCATGATTCATTAGCGCCTTTGCAATTACCTTCCCTTAAAGCTGGAATAATACAATACACGTCTGAACACTTTCAAACAATAGTCATCACTTGTCTACTTAAAGCGATTACAAAGAAAAACTCGGCATCGTACACTAAACGACTGAGGATCACATGCTACCAGACTTTCAGGTCGTTCCGAACACAACAAACTTGTCGCAGAAGAATACGACATAGGGGAAGAAAGTTCAACACTCTTCAGCAATAAAACAAAAACGAAACACAAATGTGATGTTTATCTAAAGCTATTTTTGCTTATTAGTATGGTTGAATTGGATCGTCGAAGGTCAGCAACAAAGATATTGGTTAATAAAGTGAGATTAAATACATAAGGTATATTTGTGTAATTTACCATATTTAATTACTGCAGGTTTACGTAATATTCTGAGTTTGCATTTTACTGTTTTTATTCATTTTGAGGAATACTGAATCTGTTCTTGTGCAAGTGAGACGAGTATGTACATACTCTCTAGGGGTGACCCAACAGCCAATGTTAACGAGTTGACCAGAGCACTATTTGAAAAGACTCAAATGGACACAGGCAGATTGCGTGAAAGACTGGATATTTTTTTCTTTCTCAATCAGGTCGGGTACAAGTGATTTCAAAACATTTCAGCTGGTTCTAATTTGATTTTTGGATGCTGTGAATGTTTAGCTAAAAAGAATGCCACTCCAGTTTAGCATTTTTTGTCTCTGCAGTTAAAAAGACAATTCTGGCTACTTTCATTATTTTAATAATTTCGATGTTAGAGTTAAAGCTTGCTCGCACAGGCAATTTAGCCAATTTAATTTGATTTGCCGACATGTGAAATGCATATCTATCTGCAGTGTGGCCTTTCTGCAGTTATTTATTTTTAAGGTTTAATGATCCAAAATGTTTTTAGATCATTTTCTTCTATATATTTGTGTGGTGTTCTGTACATCATGGCTGTGAATGTTTATCCACATTGCCTTTCATTTCAGTTTAAAAAAGATAAAATCATTGTCAGTCTCGTCTATCACTTGACAGGCAGTTTGGTCACTTTATTAGAAAGTTGTTTCTCTGTGCTGTGTGTGAAAGAAAATAAAAGTTGTCTTAAAGCGTGTGTATATGCCTTACTTCATTTTCCACGTCCCGCTCCACTTGTGCACAATTGAGCGCGCGAGCCTTTCAAAGTAGCCTTTGGCCTTGAGCACGGAAAGAGTTTGTGCGCACTATACCATGGACTGCTGTTATTCAAGCACCCCCCCATCCCCCACCCCCCCACACACATATGATTCGACTATCAGTCGAATATAGGCAGTCTGATTCGACTATGTAAATCCCTAGTCGGGGACACCCCTAATACTCACATTTAGTCTAGAACTACAATAACCATCATGTTTACACAGTGCACACAACACCTCTACACTTACCCCCAGTTTCTCTCAACATGGGGACAGGAGAGCTGTCAGTCAATATATGGGAAATCAAAGTAACTTGTGTTACTTATTTGAAAAAGTAACTCAGATATTTTGTTGTAAATTTAAAAGTAATGCGCTACTTGAAAAAAGTAATCTGATTACTTTTGATTTGAACTGAGCTGGTGGTAAAGCTGTTGCAAACTTAAGATTCTTTTGTGACATCATAGGATCTTTAAAAAGTTCTCTCATGACATCATAAAAAGGTTTTTTTATGGCATCATAGGAACTTTTTTTGAGCCTTTATTTAAAATTCAAATAGAATTTGATTTGAACTGAACTGATGTTATAGACTCCACGTACCATGGTACATTTCTCAGTGTAGCCAGAATGTAATGTTATTTCCTCCATGTGAAGTGTGTGTGTTTATTCCATGTCTCTACTCTGTTTGTTTATAAGGTAATTAGAGATCTCTCAGAGCCCAGCAAGTGGGGCTAGGGTCACGTTAATCCAGACCTGATTTTCTCCTGGTAACCGGATCCCCATCCGCGTGGGAAATTAAATAAACACAACACTAGGAAAGCACAGGTGCTACCGTACCCACTAATAACATCTGACAAGTCAAGTAAAATCTCTATTTAAAAGTGAATGTGACTCACTGTTAATGCACCTGTTTTTGTTCGGACATGGTCTTGGAATCTCACTGCTCATTCATGGAGTTCCCATAATTTTCATCTATCATTTAGGCTGCAGAAATACAAGACGTTTCCTTTTCCACACTAATGTATCTAAATAAAACACTCCCAGCTCATTATTTGCTGCTGACTTGTAAGCCCTTTTAACGTGCCAGAATAACTAAACTTTTCCTTTTCGTCTGCAAGTTAATGCACCTGCTCTTTGAGGACTGAAACGCTCTCAGGAGTCGAGATCAGGTGCTTAAGTGAGTGAACAGGCTGAACGTGAATGTTCTAAATGAAGTAGCATTTGTGTTAATCAATAGGTGATATTGAATAAATGTGATGAGACGACTTCTATTCACTTACAAAAAAATGTATTGAACCTTGTGCCGCTGCATGCTAATTCTTTTTCTTTCTCTTTTGCTCTTACATTGATTTGGTTAAAAGTCTGGTTGTTTCTGAGTGACTCAACCTGAACTAATCCATTTCATTTCATTTAAACCTCACCATCGGAGCAATCTGACCACACTGCAGTGCTCCACATCCTCTTCTGCTCTTCAATGTGATCTTATCTTTGCAATCTGACCCCTAGAGAATGTTTAATAGTAAATGATGTAACAGCCTGCAGTGGCATGGCATTCTGGAATAATAATCTACTGCATGAAAACATCTGTGTCACAGAAGGTCCCACAAAAAATCTGAATAATTTTGGTTGCTTATCCTAATCCATAGAAGTAAAGTTTCACTTGCAGTTTATCGGGTTCAATGCAGAAATAAAAATAAAGTTTTTGATTTCTTTGATTAGCTTTTGGTGGCTTTTTAAGGAGGAATGCATAGTCAAGTCAAGACACCTTTATTTATATAGCGCTTTTTACAATGCAGATCGTGTCAAAGCAGCTTTACAGTGATAACTGGTATATAATTTTGGCTGCACAGCAGCTCTTAAAGAAAATGGTGTCAATGCAGGCAGATCAAAGCACTGTTGAATATTAATAAGCAAGCCAAAGGCGACCGCGGCAAGGAACCCAAACTCCAACAGGTGACATCAGGTGGCAAATAGGTGTTAAAATGGAGAAAAAAACCTTGGGAGAAACCAGGCTTAGTCGGGGGGCCAGTTCTCCTCTGGCAAACAGTGCTTTGTTTAATATATTAAATATATTGTGTTTTATTTTATTAAGTTTATTAAGAGGAAATATTTTAAATGAGTCATATCAAATTAAATTGTCCTTGATCTTTTGAGATAAGAGTTTGATGTAATATGAAAACATACCGTAACCAAAACATCCTCTCCAGTCCAAAAAGATCTCTCTTTTTTTCTAAACTGAACTGTAAAAATAGTTCTGAATTTCCACAACTTTCTGACATTGGACAGATCTTACATCTATGGGAGCTACGGATCACAATTCTGACTTGTTTTTCTCAGATAAACTCGCAGTTACAAGTTATAAAGTCTGAATTGTAAGACATAAACGTGCAGTTATGAGGGGAAATTAAGTCAGAATTGCGAGATTTAAAGTCGCAATTGCGCTGGGGAAAAAAGTCAGAATTATGAGAGAAAGTCAATTACTAATTTATTTTATGTGTGTATTCCGTGGCAGAAAAAACCTTTCATACATATCTAGTTTCTAAACAACAGCACTGATATGTTCAAATCATGTGTAATTCTTTGCTTTGTGTAGCACCTGCTATTCTAAATATCATTTTAAAAGGTTTCCAATGTTAAGAAGAATTCTCTTAAATTCATATTGTATAATCAGACTTTTATAGTTTTATAGGAATTTTTTTTCATGGGTAGGTGCTTAATATGTGTCTTAATTGCATTCGTGAATACTCCAGTGGGCTGGAGTGTCTCTCAAAGCTCATCCGGGAAACTGATTCTAGAGATTCTGGCCTGCATCAGGCTGTCAGGCTTTAACAGACATGCCACTAATATAGGGAGTGATTCAAAGGTTTACATTAATATGTGTCATGTTTTTAAATGCTAGTGCTGTTAACCTTATCTTTAGAAAAACGGTCTTGTTTTTTTCCCACTGAAATTATAATTTGCTGTTCCTCTGTACAGCGCATGTTATTTTGAAACAGGCCTGAACACTCATGATTGGTTTTGTTTTCAAGCTTCTGAGATTAAACCAGCACTGTGTCACACAGATAATATGAATCGGTATAAGTAGCTGTAGTCTATAAGACATCAGTACAGAACATCTGGGGTTGCTCAAGTCAAAATATTATAGCCCTTGTGAAGTTTCGTATATTTACATGGTTTTGAATTGTGTGATGTATACAGTATAGTTTGATTTCATGTTTGAACATTTCTGGCTCGGTTTAAATCATTATGGGATTTGGTCCAGCTGGATTTCATGTTCTCCTGTCCATTAAGCCTGTATAATTATTCATATTAATGACGCATACACTAATAAATACTTTCATGCTGTCCAGATTTTGTTTCTAAAATTCTTAGAAATATGCATGCTTCATATTGTATTACATCCAATATATTTTATAACTAAAATAAAGGGTAAATAAAGATATGATACTAAACCTAAAGAAATAATTATTTAAAAAAAAAAAAAAGTACTCCATGATGGTCTGTGTTTTATATGAGGTTTTTATAAAGAGATTAAAAAATGTTTTTAAAAATTGAAAGTCAAACCCTCAAACTGAATATTTGTGAAAGCACCAGATGGATGGAAACCTGAGTGTAAACAATTCAGAGAGTCAATAAACAAAGCTTTAAAAAATATTTTTGGAAAGCTTTACCCTAGCAGACACAGGTCCAGGGTCAGTTCTGGCTGTTCTCTCTGTGCGTTCTTCTCTCTGAATGTTGCGTGTTTGTTAGGAGTTAGAGTTTGTGTATTTGTGGAGGATCAGGGTGGCTTTGCTGTCAGCATACCAGAAAAACTGAGATTTTCTCTTTTGGATCTCAATGTACCTAAACCTACGCCCTTACTATACTGTATGTGTTTGTGAAAGTTCTTGGAATTTTAATTACAGACTCTATTATACTCTCAAATCTGAGCACATTGTTTAGATTCTTTGATAGGAGATACATGTGAGATTACTAGAGAGTTTTATTTTCTTAACATCTCCATTTTCAGATATTAAACTTAGCTCATTTTCATATGCATTAGTTGCAAATTCACAGCTGTATTGTAACATGCCTTGTGTTTATGTTTCTATAACGGTGTGCATGCATGCGTGATTTAGTTTGGTAGAGTGAATATGACCCCCTGAGTGTCTGTGTGTACATGACTGCAAACATGCGTCGAAGTGTGAAAATCACCTCCACCTCGTTGTGCTCTCATACCCATCATCACCTCCCACAGCAGGAGATTTGTGCCTCCTCAGCCCTCCTATTCCACTTCTCAGTGCTTCCTCCCTATGGACTCTCTCCATTTCTGCTGTTTTTCACCATATAAATGTGAGTTACGGCACTTGTGTGGCACTGCACAGTTGATTTTACTGTGATTTTACTAAGTTTTCCTAGGTAAGAGGGCAGACTGTCATACCCTGATTTTTATATATACTGTATATACACATATACACACTATATAGCCAAAAGTATTGGGACACCCCTCCAAATCAAGCATTCCAATCACTTCCATGGCCACAGGTGTATAAAATCAAGCACCTAGGCATGCAGACTGCTTCTACAAACATTTGTGAAAGAATGGGTCGCTCTCAGGAGCTCAGTGAATTCAAGCGTGGTACCGTGATAGGTTGCCACCTGTGCAATAAGTCCATTCGTGAAATTTCCTCACGGTCAATTGTTAGAGGTATCATAACAAAGTGGAAGCAATTGGGAACAACAGCAACTCAGCCACGAAGTGGTAAGCCACGTAAAATCACAAAGCGGGTCAGCGCATGCTGAAGCGTACAGTGTGCAGAAGTCAGCAACTTTCTACAGAGTCAATAGCTACAGACCTCCAAACTTCATGTGGCCTTCAGATTAGCTCAAGAACAGTGTGTAGAGAGCTTCATGGAATGGGTTTCCATGGCCGAGCAGCTGCATCCAAGCCTTACATCACCAAGTGCAATGCAAAGCGCTGGATGCAGTGGTGTAAAGCATGCCGGCACTGGACTCTAGAGCAGTGGAGACGTGTGTTCTCTGGAGTGACGAATCACGCTTCTCTGTCTGGCAATCTGATGGACGAGTCTGGGTTTGGCAGTTGCGTAGTTGTGTACTATTACATCATCATAGTTCTTTTAAAGGTTATTATATCACATGATTTTAAAAGGTTCTTCTATGTATAGAAGCTTGTTTCCACTATGGAATAAAACAATAAAGGATAATTGTGACTTTTTTTCTCACAATTGCGAGATCTCGCAATTCAGTTTTTTTTTTTTCCACAGAATTGCATAATATAAAGTCGCAATTGCGAGTTACAAAGTCAGAATTGCATGATATAAAGTCAGAATTGTGTTATAAAGTCAAAATTGCGAGTTATAAACTTGCAATCTCGCAATTATATATCGCATTTGACTTTTCTCACAATTCACAATTCTTCTTTTCTCAGAATTGTGAGGTTATATCTCATATATCTTTATATCAAGCAATTCTGACTTTAAAACGCGCAATTGCGAGTTATATCACACAATACTAACTATATCTCGCAATTCTGACTTTATAACACGCAACTGAGTTTATATCACAAAATTCTGAGAAAAAAGTCAGAAATGCAAGATGTAAACTCACAATTGTGAGGAAGAAAAAATAAGAATTGATCATTTTTTATTTTTTATTCAGTGGCGGAAACAAGCTTCCATACTTATGGCATAATGATTCAATGTTTCAGTAGGCTGAATGCTACAGATTCTTGTTAGCGTGGAAAAATTCTTTATCTTGGAGAGAACTCCAACGACACCCATTAGTTCTGGGCAACATGCAGCAGAAAAAAAATGGTGTGATGTGGAAAGTCTTGTCTGAAAACAAGCTAATGTAGTCAGTGTTTCAAGTCTATTGAATTCAAGTTGTGGATCATGATTATTTTATTATTATCTGTGATTTCTCCACTTCTCATTCAAAATATTACATAATTACATTTTGCAGTGTAATTTCCATTTTCCATTAAGGAATTTCATATGGTTTCATGTAGCTGAAGTTATAAGATGGGTTATTATGTATATTTATTATTTTTTCAGAATATCAAGATGTAGATGATCCCCCTTAATATTGGGAGGGTTTACTAGGTTTTGGTTTTGGGTTTGTGTATGAGAGAGATTTTTATGTGATCGTGGTTCCCAATATTTTCATCTCAAACATCAAACATACCAATAAAGTTTTTCTGTGTGAATCAAACCACCTAAACAGCTCTCATGATTCAAACCACACTAGCCCGTAGCCCAGCTCAGACTTTGTACTCTGTATGCGACTGTAAAAGTGATTGTGTGGAAATATATTAGCTGTTTATGTTCTTATGAACTTGTAAACCAGTGCATTTAAATGTTTAACATGCTGATATTCTATTTAATATGCACCATTTAAATATTGTTGATCGGTTTGCTTCCAGTAGACCAACAGAGCTTACTCTAGCAGACTAGACTAAACCGTTCCACAAAATTTGTGAGTAATACTGTTGGAAGGGATATTGCCATTACTTAATATCCAAATTCCATTTCCCCCCTGTTGGGGGGAATCTTTGTAAAATAGTGTGGAAATGAATCATTTCTGTTAGTGATTGTGAGTTGTTCCCTTGCCATTCCCGAAAATGGAACATCACCACAATGACCACTTGGAGAGGGAAAAGGTTCAGGGGAATTTTATTGTCTTACCTTGGAGGTGAGTTTTCCATTACTGACCAGAAAAAAAACACCTTTTTTCCCCCATTGGATCTTTGTCTGTCTCATATTGTGGACATGGATATCACATTAAATCAGACTAGGAAAATCATAAAAACACACTTGTGCACATTAATCATGCAGGTTTGTTTTAGACTGGATTGGGACATCTGGTCTGTCTTGAAGTTTCTTAGGCAAGCATCAGTATCATTATTGCTCATCCATTCAGTTAGGGGGTTTGAATAAACTTCTGTGCGTGACACGTCTCAGCCTGTTTGTGCTACAGCAAAAACTTCAAATATACAAAGACGGTGCACTCATATTATTATGAATAGGAGAAAGTGCAACGCGCAATATGGCAGAATAAGTCCCGCCCTCTAAATAAAAGAGCCAATTGTCAATTGGTAAATTCATTGCGTCACTGCAGCTGCTGTTAGTTTTTTGTCATGATTTGATCGTTTAGAAATAAAATTTATGAGACAGTTGTTGTCAGATTTCATTGGTGATTTTAAATAGGAAATTGAATTGTTAGCTTGGTGAACAGCTTTGGAGAATTTTTTTTTTTTTTTTTTTTTTTTTTTTATCATTCAAAGAGTTAGGAGCTGTACTCGCATGACTGAAATAGCTGCCTGAGAAACATTTCAAAGATGGCCGCTGAGTGAAATGACTTGTCTGGAAGGGACTTTGGCTACAGTTATGAATGATGCCTTGTGTTTTGTGATGATAAAACAGGTGCAAAGAATTATAAATAGAAAAAATGGGTTTATAAAGTGCACCCTATCATTTAAATGTTTTAAAAAAAAATTCTGTAATTTCTTCTCTCTTTTAGAAAGAAGTGCTGTGAAGGTTTTAAGTTTGTGCTGGGGCAGTGTATTCCAGAAGGTAAGACACCCACCCCCCCTCTCTCTCTCTACTAGACTCCTCTGGGCTGAATTTGCTCTGATATTTCTGGATGCGTTTTCCCTCGTCTCCCATTAGTGTTCTAAACAAAATCATTCCTCTTGGAAACAACTCCGATGGTGCTTTTACTGTTGTTTTAACTTTTCCAGCACACCTTAAAAAGCTTGGCAGAGTTTTCCCAACCAGTAACGATATCTTGATTACCTCGTGTGTATTTTTATAGTGGGAACAGGTCTGTATATTAGCTTATGAATGCAGTAATATACTTCTCGTTCTTTGGTTGAGGGGTTCAAACCACTAACAAGTTTTTACTCGTAACTGTCAAATAAAAGCTAGCAATTATATTGTCTGCGTTCTGCGGTTCGTCCTGCCACATTAAGAGGGTGTATAGTGGTCTCTGGAACGGTCCTTTGAGACAGTCTACAGCTTGTTTTTAAAGTCTTTTTTCTTTTTTTTATGCTGTTTATGTTCTCTGGTGTCCTTACCTGCCCCCTCTCCACTGATGAGAAACACATATAGTACCAGTTGAGAATGGACACATATTTCCCTGACTCACACGGTGCTCCATGCTGTGCCTGAGATGGTTTGGCTCTTCTAGGAGAAATCGTGGAATAAGGAAAAGATGGGAGAATTCTTGGGCTGGAACTTGCAGTACCGGCTTCCTAGACCACAGTGTTTTGTTTTTACTATTACATTAAAATTGTAATGGGAAAAGACATTTGAATTAGTACATTTGCATATGATTTCCGTAAATTGCAACAATACTGTGGGTTTTGTTTTAAAGCTAGGTTTGATGTTTATAACCCAGTGCTTTCCTCTCTTGTTGTGTTTATATTTGTGTGTTTGTATATGCAGACTATGATGTTTGTGCTGGCGCTCCGTGTGAACAGCAGTGTACCGATCATTTTGGCCGTGTGGTGTGCACCTGTTACTCTGGGTATCGCTATGACCGGGAAAGACATAGAAACCGTGAGAAACCGTACTGCCTGGGTAAGATTTTACTCATATTCATATGACTAAATTGAGAAAATTGTACTTGTTTGAGTATATTCAAATACAGATATGACTGCAAAAAAATACTGTGGTAGAGTTTGGCATTAACTGAAATGTCGCAAAAAACAATTCACAGTTTTTACACTGCAAATGCTGCACAGGTATGAATGCATCAATCATAAACAAGAAAAGGTGAATGTGATACCATTTGATCTTTGTCTCTTGACATATGTGAATGGTGTATGCAAAGAAAACTTTCATTTTCTTTTTTTATCTTTATTTTTTAATTGAGACTCTAATGTACTTTTTTTTCTGTTTTGTTTTCTGTTGTAAGAGACCAGAGCTAAGAGGTGGTTACAACTACACAGCCCAGTCTAAGATAGGTTTGATATCGGGAGACAGGCTATTGTATGTAGTCTAATTTGCGCATATCAAGGAGTTTGCATTTTACTTTCGAAATCGAATTCACACATACTCTGTGTATAGGGAGCGGCGGTGCTGAGCGTGCATTCTACAAGTTAAAACATTTATCAGACGCTTAGGCTCTGTTGTGCAACAAATCCTCCGCCATGGTCTTGTCAGTCATCTCGCCTTATTCTCGTCGCATGATCAGTGAACTCTGATTGCTGCTGCACTGTGTGCTACATTTACAGTAGTTTACAATTGAAGCAAGCGTTATACAACTGAATTAAATGGTTTTTATTTCTATAAAAAAAAATCAAAACGACAGCAGTGGCATATTTTATGCTAATTTCATCCTCATTCTCCATCATGGCAATATTGCGAGACAGCTTTTCACCTCGATCGTGGCGCGAGATCTCGTCACACCCCTAATATATATTGCATTTGACGTTTTAATATAAATATTGAAATTTAAATACAATTATTTAATTAATATAAATATTTATGACCATTAAAAATTCTCATTAGCAGGTTAGGTTAAGCATGTGTGCAACATGTTCCTGTTCCTTTTATATATTTTTTTGAGACTTTAATGTACATATACCCATTTCATTTTTATTTTATTGTTATACATTCTTAAACTGCAAAATTATAATAAATAAATAATAATAGGACATCTTCTTCTAATTTTCAAAAGCTTTGTCATTTTAATTTATTTTGACACCCATGAACCCTAATACCACACTCTTAGGGGAAAAAAAGTTTCAGTGGGGTTCTATATAGAACCCTAAGCTTCTTGACTCAATTTTAAAGAACACTTTATGCCAAAGAGGTTCTATAATCGGTTGCTAAGTCTGATGTCACGCGGCAGTGCTTCTGGGTCCAAACGCTCTATCTCATACCACAAGAAAAAAACAAACGGTGCTAATATACACACACGATGTGGTGTAATACTACCAAAAAAAATATAATCATAACCTTTATCTCCATACCAAAATCCCAGATGGCCAGACAGTGATTCATCTTTTATAAATCGTTAAAATATTAATGTCTGTGACGCTGTGAGCACGGAGACTGTTGTGTAGACTGTAAGTATTTTAAATGTTTATTATGAATCAATAGCGCTCATAAACGGCCGTCAAGATGGCATTCTCAAGTGAAGCGAGTCGAGGCTTGGACCCGGAAACGGCATTCCTTACGTCACGACTTAACAAGCGGATAATGAGAAATTTCCTAAATGATTGCATAATACTTTCATGTTTAACGGTTATTTCATTTTTTTTCTAGTGATAAAGTATGTTTACAAGCCATATAATTCATAAAATTCAATTACAATTAAAATTGAATTAAAATAAACTAAATTGATGATCCCATGATATGAAGTGCCTGAAAGAACCATTTAAGGTTCTATATGGTGCATTTTACCATATCACAGTTTAATTTATTATAACAATAGCTGCAGTAAAATTAATTTTTCAAAAGAAGACTGAAAACTTGTAATTTGATTAGGATGTTTTGAAATTTTACTTGTTTGGTTTGGAATATTTAACAGTATGAAGATGTTAGCGCCCTCTATAGGATGTTTTTAGTTCATGGGGCTTGATTTCTCAATGTCTCTTTAATATCAGCGTGAGCGTTTCTTAAAGGGTCTGACCTCCCTGACTGCTGAAGTGTTGATTTGATTGGAGTCAAATTTTGTTTCTCCGGCGGATCTCACAGAAGCGTTCCATAGCGCCCGAGGAGTGAATATCACATCTTTTGCGCTTTGCCAACTTTCCATCCCTCACACTTTGACTCTCTGTTCTTGCGTCAGACATTGATGAATGTGCCAACAATAACGAGACGGTGTGCTCACAGATCTGTGTGAACACCCCCGGCAGCTACCGGTGTGAGTGCGAGAGAGGCTTCTACCTAGAGGACGATGGGAAAACATGCACCAAGGGCGAGAGAGGTGAGTGTACGCTCTGGATCTTTGGTTGTCTTTCTCAGCAAAGATCTTTATTCTTTTAGCTTAATTTGATTACAGGATTTGCAATGCTGAATTGTAGTTTATTTCCACAGTTTTTCGGTGAGATTTTTGTTAAGTTTGAGAGCCACTTTCCAGTTGAAAGCTGCTTTTGCAAACCTCACAGTTCTGCTTTTATTCGGTCAATGCATTTCCAACAAACGGCAGAAATGGAGCACAGAAAAGGCGAATCGCTGCTGTGTGAGGTTTTGAATAGAACACAAAGAACCAGAGATATTCATGTTCCTGTCTGGGCCTGACCATCCATCCACAGATCTCTCCATCACACAGGTGTGAAAAGGAGTGAGTGTCGTCTGTAAAATGCTCCGACAGGTCATGGATGCATCATGAGACCTTTAGATACGATTATAGCAATGCAAAAACAAGCAGAGATTTGCAAGTCAAGTGGAAAGGGTGGATGCTAAATTGTATTTTTCCTTTGTATCTGAATAATGTCGTAGGGACATATTTAAAGGGGTTAGTTCACCCAAAAATGAAATTTCTGTCATTAAGTACTCATCCTCATGTCTTTCCAAACCGTAAGACCTTTGTTCATCTTCGGAACACAAATTAATATATTTTTGATGAAATCCGAGAGGGGTTTTTTTTATCTCCCATACAAAGCAATGTAATTACCGTAATTCAAGATCCAGAAAAGTAGTAAAGACATCGTTAAAAAAGTCAACATGACTACAGTGGTTCAACCTTAAAGTTATGAAGCGACGAGAATACTCAAAAAGTCTTTATTTTTGTTTTGTTTTTGCGCACAAAAAGTATTCTCATTGCTTCATAACATTAAGGTTGACACATGGACTATTTTAACAATGTCTTTACTACTTTTCTGGACCTTGAATGACGGTAATTTCGTTGCTTGCTATGGGAGATAAAAACCTCTTGGATTTCATCAAAAATATCTTAATTTGTGTTCCGAAGATGAACAAAGGTCTTGCGGGTTTGGAACGACATGAGGGCGTAATGAGAGTAATTAATGACAGAAATTTCATTTTTGAATGAACTAACCCTTAAACTTCAAATTTTGCATGTGTGTAACATGTTCCTGTTCCTGCCTTTGGTTACAAACTAAGAACATCCTAATTTCATGTCAGATATGGCTTAACTCAGGGGTCTCAAACTCGTTGCTGTGATTGACACCTCATAGGAGGGCCATTTTAACATTCAAGCACAAGAAAGCGCAAAATTTTGCATTGTTTCTCATTAACTTCAAATTTCATTACTAAAATATTTTGCCATACTTAAAATAATGTAAACAGCAGTGTCTCTATTATTGTTACATACAGTATTAGTTTTTAACAGTTAGCGCAAATATTTTCCCTTACTTTATTTTAGCTTAAATAACATCAAAATCTTGTACTGAACAAATGCAATCCCTGAATACATGTACACTATTCTATTTCTTGTCAGACACCTGGCAGCGCTTCTGCTCACACAGCTGTTATTTTACTGTCAAATGTCGAAATATTGTGACGCGAAAGCACATCAATGTAATGCGCGAGCGCAAATCTCTCAGCTCGCGCGCGGATTTCCTTTGCTCTCGCACAAAACGCGCTCTCTCATATATACAGTGCTCTATTATGAACTGCCTCTCCTCTCGCTCAGATATTGCATGTGCACGCTCAAACTGTTTCCTGCGCGCTCAAACGGTGTCCTGTGTGCTCGTGAATCTCTCCGTGCTCTTGCAGAAATTAATTTGCTTCTGGATTAAACGCTGTCAAAAGTTATTAACCAATCAGAAGAGACAACTGATCCATGAAAATGCTATGTGGAATCTTATTGGCTGAGAGTGAACCCTATACATTTGCCCAAGATGCCGTTTGAGCATCGGCAACGTTTATTGATAGCATTGGACGTTTCGGTGGTTTAAATCGACGTTCGTGACTTGCGTGAGTGCTTTCACTGTAATTTAGGCAAGCGCGCTCATAATAGAAGCGACGCTCTTTTTTCCAGGTGCGCCTATGCCGCGAGGTCATGTGTCAAGGACCAACCGATGAGCTTCGGCCTTTCCGTAACAACACAGAACATCTCAGCCAAACAGCTGATCATAGCTGTACAGGGCGGGTTTTTATTTATATTACTACACTTCAGCTTGTGATTCTTATTAAGTGGGGGTAATTTTTTAGGATTCTTTAGCTAACCTAAGTCTCTGAGATCCTGACACCTTGCACTTCTGGAGACTCCAGGTAGTTTGCAGTTTGAAAAAATAGTGTGCGCTGGAGACTAAAAGGTTCCTGATGGCTTATATATAAGGTGTTTATCACTTCCAGCCTTCATGAACAATTATATATCACTTCTAAATGATTAAATACAAAATAAATAGTAGTTATTAAGATTAATGTGGTTTGGAATTGGTAAAATGTATTTGGAAAAAAAACAACAATTATGCACGCACTATACAATATACAGCACAATGTGGTCTTTAGTCCATATTTTCATTAATAACTATACTTTTATTGTTTTGCATTGTTTTTTATTATGTGCCTCTGTTGTATTTTGAATTTTGAAATTATTTTTTATTAACATTAATATTCTCTTTTATACTTGAGTCTGCATGATTATAAATTAGTTATTGAGATAATCTAATTCCAAATTTATATTTATATATTGTCTGTTAATAGGGTAAGTTTGTAACATCTGTCCAGGAACTACATATTGAAAACTTAGACTGTAAAATCATCTTACCTGTTTATTTTATACTGGTAGGACGATCTGATGGGGTATTTTGCACTGTAAAATCATTCTACCTGTTTATTTTATACTGGTAGGACGATCTGATTGGGTATTTTGCACCGTAAAATCATCCTACTTGTTTATTTTATACTGGTAGGACAATCTGATGAGGTATTTTGCACTGTAAAATCATTACACCTGTTTATTTCACACTAGTAGGACAATCTGATGGGGTATTTTGCACTGTAAAATTATCCTACCTAATTTATTTTATATCCTACCAGTTTATTTCATATAGCCTACTGGTCGGACGATCTGATGGGGTATTTTGCGCTGAATCGTTTTCCTAATAAGAATCTTTGGTAAAGTTACACTGAATTATTTCACGTAATCACAAACACTAACACGCAGTAGGATTTTTTTAATGCGGTAGGATGGATCGATAGATATAGCTATAGTTTTGGAAAACGGTAGGAAAATCTGACAAGGTAGGACAAATCGACAGAACACCGGCAGTTTGAGACCACTGGCTTAACTCTTAATCACCTCACTATTTACAAAAAAATCCATTCTGTAGCCTCTTCTGGCTTGACACATTTATAAGACATTGCTTCCTGCCTCCCTGCAGGAAGTCCACTGACCCATCGCGGTTAATGACTTGGGACACCAGCTAGCGGTTAGCATTAGCATCAATCACTTCCTCCTCTCCACTCCTCTGTCCATCTATCTTTTTAGCTTTCTTGTGGAGCGTATCAGTCTGTCAGAGTTTCCTGTGTGCTGTTTCCTCTCTTTTGGGTCAGTTTGAGTGCAAAACGAGATGACCTTTTGGGGCATTCAGGAATGCAACAATCCAGATGTACAAAAAAGGAATTCTGAGAATTCCAGAACACTGAGATTACAGTGTGTGGATCAGATGAGGTTATCAGCTGTGAGTCAAACTAAGCTGCTGGAGATTGTGATATGACTCAGCGGACAGAATTGGCATGAGCTAGTACATTTCTGATGATGCCTGTACAGAGTGAGCCTCTGTTATGACCTTGAGCAAGACTTAAGATATCGCTTGTGAGTTTATGGCACCATTAGCTCTATCCCAAAAGCTAGTGAGCTACCTTGTTGTCTACTGCCTAAATAAGATACTAACTGAAACAGAATCTCATAAGTTATTGATTTAGAACACTTTACAAAGGCAGCAGCTGTATGCACTACATATGGGAGATTCTCCTTGTGAAAAGGAAGTGTGCTTATTAAATGTGCACTTGTAGTATACTTCAAATTTTAAAAATATATTTAAAAAACTGTAGAAGCATATATTTAAAAAAAAAAAAATAATATTAAAAAGGCCACTTAAAGGGTTAGTTCACCCAAAAATGAAAATAATGTCAATAATTACTCAACTTTTATGTCATTCCACACCCGTAAGGCCTTTGTTCATCTTCGCAACACAAATTAAGATATTTTTGATGAATGGCTCTGATGGCTCAGTGAGGCCTCTATAGCCAGCAAGTTAATTTACATTTTCAGTGCCCAGAAAGCTACTAAAAACATATTTAAAACAGTTCATGTGAGTTCAGTGGTTCTACCTTAATATTATAAATCGCCGAGAATACTTTTTGTGCGCCAAAAAAACAAAATAACAACTTTTCAACAATATCTAGTGATGACTGCTTCATGAAGCTTTGAAGCTTTTGTTTCGAATCAGTGGTTTGGATCGCGTGTCAAACTGCTGAAATCACGTGACTTTGGCCCTCCGAATCACTGATTTGAAGCAGTGTTTTGAAATCGGCCATCACTAGATATTGTTGAAAAGTCGTTATTTTGGGGTTTTTTGGCGCACAAAAAGTATTCTCGTCGCTTTATAATATTAAGATTGAGCCACTGAATTCACATTAACTGTTTTAAATATGTTTTTAGTGCCTTTCTGGGCACTGAAAGTGTAAATTAACTTGCTGGCATAGAGGCCTCACTGGGCCATCGGATTTCATCAAAAATATCTTGTTTATTTTGAATATGTGTATTGATAATCAGCAGTTCTCTCAACTCATCTGCCATCATGGATGGATTCTTTTCACTGAGCTTGTTGTGATTTATTTTGGTTTTGTCCAACAGCCTTCCTTAAATTCCACATGCATGTTATTTCTTTGCAGCTCCGCTGTTTGAGAAGTCAGACAACGTCATGAAAGAGGGAACATGCTCGGCCACATGCGAAGACTTCCATCAGATGAAGATGACCGTTCTCCAACTCAAACAGAAGGTACACTATTCCAGTTTCACCTGCGGGGCTTATTCATTAAAACAAGCAGCAGATTTCTTTTTATATGCATGTCTTCATCCGTAGACTTGAGTCGACCCAACGAGAACCTACCTGCCAGTATTTCACAAGCAAGTCAGAGTCAGGTTATACAGGTCTTTAGGGATGTGTTGGCGACTTTATAGGCGAAATAAAGAGTGATTAAACATGGCCCAAACAGCTGAACGATCTGGTAGTGTGACTTATGTCTGTCCTTGCTGCAGGCTAGTAAATCATGTTGAACGCAGTGATGCGGTTTAGTTAGGCTGAGGGCGTGGAGTCAGTGTTCTGCAGTCAAAGCGAGACTGTCAACAAATCCACTCAGCACCCTCATGGTCACGGCGTGATATATAGCTCTTGTGCGTGTGGTCCAACAGACTATGAGGGAAGGGTTTGAGAGTAAAAAAAAGTTGTGAACTGGTAAGAGTGAGGCAAGAGGTATGGTTCTATGAGAAGGTGATGTAAAAACATTTATATGATTTTCACAAATGGTTTTTCTGACTGTTGTTGTAACTTCTGCTCTATTGCTTTCTTTAATAATTTAATACTTTTATTCATCAAGGATGCATTAATTTGACTAAAAGTGACATTAAAGTGATTAAAGACAAAAGATTTTTTTTCAATTCAAATAAGTACTTTTTTTTTAACTTAACTTTTAACTTGAGCAGCAAATCAGCATATTAGAATGATTTCTGAATGATCATGTGACTCTGAAGACTGGAGTAATGATGCTGAAAATTCAGCTTTGCCATTACAGAAATAAATTATACTTTACATCAAAATAAAAAAGTTATTTTAAATTAAAAAAATTTCACAATATATTACTGCTAATACTGTATTTTTGATCAAATAAATGCCGCCTTGGTAAGCATAAGAGACTTCTTTCAACATTAAACATTAAAAAAAATCATACACTACCATTCAAAAGTTTGTGGCCGGTATGTAATTCAATACTGAACAGTATCAATATAATACATTTAAATGAAATTCAAAATGTATATTTTCCTGTTCAGAATATTGTGTTTAAAGGTATAGTTCACCCAAAACTTTTGTCATAATTTACTCACCCTCAAGTTGTTCCAAACCTGTGTGAGTTTCTTTCTTCTGTTGAACACAAAAGAAGATATTTTGAAGAATGTTGGTAACCAGGCAGTTAACAGTGGCCATTGACTTCCATAGTATTTTTTTTTATTTATTTTTTTTATTTTGTTGTCAGTGGCTACCGTCAACTATTTTGATTACCACCATTCTTCAAAATATCTTCTTTTGTGTTCAACAGAAGAAATAAACTCGTACAGTTTTGGAACAAGTTGAGGGTGAGTAAATTATGACAACATTTTCATTTTTGGGTGAACTATCCCATTTATGAGATGAGATGACTGTTAGGATGGTGCCTTAGAAGGTAGCTTACTATTTAGGCAGCAGATTGCAATGTTCAATAGGTTTTGAATCAGTTGTAGTGTTTTAGTTGTGTTTCAATCTTTTTTTGCACTGTTCTTCATGGCACATAATGCTGCTAATCTCTTGCGCCCTCATAAGTGGTTGATATTGGCACTCAGAATTGAAATATGTGCAGTCCAAGGAACCCGACACAAATCAAAACCAGAAACAATGACAAATGAGATTTAAATTGCTTGCAAAGGGCTGGACACAGACACACACGCAGATTTATGCGCTAGGCCTAGGGCTGTATCTACTGTGTGTGGCGAGACCTCAAAGGTCTGTGTGTGTGTGTGTATACTGATGTCCAGAGCTCAGAGGTTAGCAGGTAATGGATACTTCCAGTTCACCCAGACAGCCTCCAGTTCTTTGAAGTGAAATACTCCACAAAGAATGCTTGTAAAAGACAGGCACTGATCTCAGTCCATGCACCAACCTGAATAATTCAGGGATTTCCTGTTTTTGCAAATGGCATGTACACAGATGTTACAGTTCATAGATCAGATTACATGTTCATGTTGAATGTATTAAAATAGAAAACAGTTATTTTAAATTGTAATAATGTTTCATAATATTACAGTTTTTACTGTATTTTTTTATTAAATAAATGGAGCAGAAGAGACTTTTTTTCACACACAAAAAAAAAATTGTAATGTTTCCAAACTTTTCAAAGATAGTGTAATTGATATCACGTGATCGTAACATCCTTAGTCGTTTGCTTGAAGGAATAGTTTGACCAAATTTACTCACCGTCATATTGTTACATAATCTTAATACGGTTCTTTTCCATACAACTATCATTCATAGTGGCATGTCTGTCAAAAATCACCATACAATTAAAAACAAAAGTATTCCATATAGCTTGTTCTCTATATCTCATCCATCCATCCATCCATTTCATTTTTATTTGATCTGTTTTTCATTTTCTTAATTTAATTATTTTCATTTTATTTCATTTCATTTTTAGGCAGCATGAAGATTTTTTTTTTTTTTTTTATTGAAGTTTTTTCACAGAAAAGAAATAACCACATTTTGGATCTGGATCAGCATGAGAGAGAGAGAGCAATTAATGACTTTTATTTTCGTTTATGGGCTTCTTTCCTGTAAAACTAACTGTAAGTCTTGCATTTTTGGTTCTTTTGAGCTTCAGAACCAAAAATCTAGTGCATGTCGTGTTTCTGTTCTGTCTTTTCTAGTCCTGTAGTGCAAGAAACAGCAAGACCCTGGATGATCTGTGTTTTAACTCTCCTTTCCTCAGATTGCCTTGTTGCCAAGCAACACAGAGGTCAATAAGCAGATGACCAATGAAAAGATGATGATGTCACACTCGTTTTTACCTGGACCTCCAGGGCCACCTGGGCCTGCAGGTGAGCTTTGTTAACCCCTTAACTGTCACAGTCTCGCTAGCAGGACGCTTGCCTTTTTTCCTATCACATATTTTAGTAATCATCATTAATTAGGTATCATTCGAAAGTTTAAACATTCATAATTCATCCTGTGTAAACCGTTTTGAAATTGGACATTGCATTACCATGGAAACGGTACCCTAAACCCTTTTAGTGGGCTCCTCCCCCTAGTGGGAGTTGTCATGTTTCGTATTACAAAATAACTATTTTATTATCAAAACTTTTTCTAATCTTGACAACGCATATCTTTGGAAAGGTCTGAGACTGGTTCCATATTTGGTGACTGTTTTGTGATAGAAGTGATATTTTGACAGAAATGTATTAATTTGTTACAGGAGAATGTATCAAAAACATTCAATGGAATGTGGGTGTCACCTGGTGGCTGTTTTTTACAGCGCCTAAACAACATTTTTTTGAGATCAACTTCAAATTTGGAACACAACTTGGTTAGATGTATGGCTTTGATTTTCTAGCAAATTTAGAGTAAAACTTATTTTGTAAAATATATATTTTGTATGAAATATAAAATGTTTAGTACAGTACATTTGCTTTACAGTAAATTTAAACTTCTATAACTTTTTTTTCCTCTTTTTGCTTTCACTTATGCAATAATCTACTGAGTGTCTTCTTAAAGGATTAGTTCACTTCAGAATTCAAATTTCCTAATGATTTACTCACCCCCATGTCATCCAAGATGTTTAAGTCTTTCATTCTTCAGCTGACAAGAAATCGTGGTTTTTGAGGAGACATTGATTCCAGGACTTCAATGGCTACCAACGGGTTGAAGGTCCAAATTGTAGTTTCAGTGCAGCTTCAAAGGGCTCTACACGACCCCAGCCGAGGAATATGGGTCTTGTCTAGCGAAACGAAAAATAATAATAATTATATACTTTTTAACCACAAATGCTTGTCTTGCACTGCTCTGCGATGCGCCACGCATGAAGTAATCACATTGGAAAGGTCACGTGTGACGTACCGCGGTAGGGCGAAAAACTCATTTTTAAAATCGATCGAACTCCATCCAACTTCAAAATCGTCCAACATCATCTGAAGTAAACTAATCCTTTAAAAAAAAAAAAAAGATGAACCATAGGTCTGTATTACAAAGCATTCACGAATTACAACCCTTTAAGTTCAGATGCATTTTCGTGTCAATGCTCAAAAAGGGTGGTGACAGTTATGTGGTGTTTAATTTCTCCATTCATGTCATCTGTCTTTTCCTAAAGCCTTTCTTCTTTAAACCTGTCACTTTTTATGTTTCTCTCAGGGAGCCCAGGACCCAAAGGTTCCCCTGGCCCCCCAGGACAGATGGGGCCACAAGGTTTGCCTGGTCCCAGAGGCAACATGGGGCCTGTTGGGCCCTCACCAGACCTGTCTCATATTAAACAGGGACGACGTGGCCCAATGGTATGTATCAATCCTTATATGTAACCTGGCTATGTTCACACTGCATTTATATGGTGATGTACCACTGAAGCCAGTGAATTTGTGCGCAGGCGATAAGGAGGATGTAGACAAGGATGAGGAGAAAATGAGCAATGTTTTTCTTGTATAGAGAGAGTGGCTTGCATCAGCGCAGAACTGTGACGAATGTTGGCCTAGAGTGACGTAAAAGTTACGTGAATTTCGATATGACTGTTCAGACTGAGGTTTCATTGCAAAACATGTATCTGGTTTAGGACCACGTATGGAAGTGGCTCAAATCAGAATCGAAAAGATCAGATTCCATGTGGTTTGTGCTGTTCACAGTGTTATGGGAGGGAATAAACAGATTTGGGCCACTTTTGCCTACAGTCTGAATGGAGCCCTAGAAACCTCACAAACCATGTATTATCAGTTAGTATCCTAAAGTGTCTGATTTAAGGACTTATGTGCACTAGTTCATTTTACTGCATCTGTAATCATAATAATTAGTCTAGCATAAGCACACAATCTGATTGCACTACTCCATTTGATCTTGATGTTTCTTAATGCTGTCTGTTTTGCTTAGCACACAGGGCAATGGTGTTGTTTTCCATTGCCATTTGTCTCTGCCTCACCATTAAGCTCTAATAAGATAACTTGGTTTGGCTCAGCATCTATTTTGTGACATCTGGGTGGCCTGTGGCTTATATTCTTGAACTTGAGTCTAGTTGGGTGTCCACATTTATTAAAGTAAGTTCAAGGAATTTATTCGGGGGTGCTCAATCCTTCTCATGGACATCTACTTTCCTACTGAGGTTTAGTACTAGCCCTCATTTAAACACACAGACCTGTCATTGTTAAAGGGTTAGTTCACTTAAAAATGAAAGTTCTGTCATTAATTAATCAGTCTAACAAAAATAACGACTTTATTCTTTAGTGCTGCACTGTGTTTACTACGTCAACAGCATAGGAGAATGACAGGGAAGAGAAGAAATTGTTGAATAAAGTAATTATTTTTGTTTTGTTTTTGCACACAAAAAGTATTCTCGTCGCTTCATAACATTAAGGTTAAACCACTGCAGTCACGATGTCTTTACTACTTTTCTGAAAGTGTTTTTTAAATTGCTGTCTATGGAGGAGTCAGAGAGTTTCATCAAAAATATCTTAATTTGTGTTCCGAAGATGAACAAAGGACTTATGGGTGTGTAATTAATCACAGAATTTTCATTTTTGGGTGAACTAACCCTTTAAATAAACCCTTGAGACCTTAAGGAAAGGCCTGTTCACACCTGAAGAAGCTAAATGACATGAAAGTAAACAATATTTGCAAAATATTACTTTTCCCTTGCAACAGTCCCCTTACGAAAAGTGGAAATAAAGTGTCTAATGTGTAGGGATGGCTTTATTGTCCCAATAAGGTGGAATTCATTTAATCATTTTAATAAATATAATAATTTACACCATATGTTATTATTGCATACTGTTTAATGTACATAAACACTGAAGTGCAAATAGTATCTGCCACTATTTATAAGTATAAATAGCATCTAACTACTATTTACACTTATTGCAAAGAAAATACTGCTATTTTCACTTAGTGTAAATAGAATCTATTGCTATTAACTTGGTGTAAATAGCAGCTATCGCTAAAAAATTATGCTATTTTCACTTAGTGTAAATAGAATCTATTGCTATTAACTTGGTGTAAATAGCAGCTATCACTAAGAAAATATGCTATTTTCACTTAGTGTAAATAGAATCTATTGTTTCTTGCATTGAGTGAAAATAGAATCTATTTCTATTAACTTAGTGTAAACAGCAGCTATCGCTAAAAATGTATGCTATTTTTACTTAGTGTAAATAGAATCTATTGCTATTAACTTGGTGTAAATAGCAGCTATCGCTAAAAAATTATGCTATTTTCACTTAGTGTAAATAGAATCTATTGCTATTAACTTAGTGTAAATAGCAGCTATCGCTAAAAAATTATGCTATTTTCACTTAGTGTAAATAGAATCTATTGCTATTAACTTAGTGTAAATAGCAGCTATCACTAAGAAAATATGCTATTTTCACTTAGTGTAAATAGAATCTATTGTTTCTTGCATTGAGTGAAAATAGAATCTATTGCTAATAACTTAGTGTAAATAGCAGCTATTGCTAAGAAAATATGCTATTTTCACTTAGTGTAAACAGCCGCTGCCTGTTAAATAGATTTTTTTCTATTTTTCAAATTTTCAAATTTTTCATCTAATATTGACATTTCGTTTTTTTTTATTTATATTTTAGCTCCGTTTAAACAACCAAAAATATTTTTAAAAGTTCTATGAATCATATCATATATATCATATACAAACTAGCACTGACTAAGATAAACCAGTCTGGAACACCAAGAAATTAATTCATAGTAGGTCTAGACTTTTTTTTGCTAAACCTATTAACAGAGATTTTTCTCTGTTCTTTGGGGGGGGGAAAGGGGTCTGTGTTCAGCATTCAAACAGTTAAAGTTGGAGTTCATAGAGATGCGTTGTTGTGTTTGAAATCATGTGATGCATGTTCTTAGTGCTGCAATTCCTGACTTGGGGGGGATCAGGCATTTAGACATAACCTCTGCTGGAAGTTAGGCCTCCAGGATTAGGATTCAGCACCCCTGGAGTAAAGATTATAAACATCACATTACACTTAAATTCTTAAGATGCTGAGTAACTTCCTAATTGCTAGTTGTACTTGATCCTAATTTCTTCATTTTTCACTTGTAGCATTTGTAGATTTATTGAGCCAAGCTTCATTTTAGACACAGCATGATGGTGTTATATCTCGCTGACCTGTGGGTGCTGTCGACAGTGACACACTTTACACTTCCTGTTACAGACTGTTAACCCTCATTACTCTTTCACACATTCTTCCCCAGACTGATGGACATAATGAATTATCATCACACACACACACACACACACACTTTTTCACACTTAAATTACAAACGCTGTGAATCACAGCAGGCTTTCTAATGTTAACCTTTTCAGCCGAATCATCACTTTGCGGCATGTGTGTGTCTAGCCTCTGGAGACAATGTCTTAAGTTCGTGACCACGAATATTTGTAGATCTACTGAGGCATTCGGTATGTTGTTGACATGGAAATGTCACTGAATGTTTTCTTTGTACACTTAAGATGCATTTGTAGTTGAAATATTTTTACTCTAAGGTCATGAACTAAATCTGTAATGTCTGGTCTCATTTGGGACATAATCAGATTTGAGCTCTCGTAGCCATGGAATTCTTTGTTTTTGGATGCAGTTCCACTTCATGTTTGCTTTTACGGGAGGCTCTTAATAGTTTCAACAGTCTTGTAATACTGAAACTGGATCAGCAGGTGCAGTATCTGTTTTGTTTTTGCACTTTTTTTGCAATCATTTAAAAAGACTTTGGACTTCCAGCGTATGTAGTGTTGAATTTCGGACCAATGAGATTGCAACAAAATATCCTGCTTTTCACTGTTGAGACAAATCTAGATTTACATGGATAAGATTGTGTGTGACTTTATCACACTATTACACTGCAGGTCCTAATGGCCAGATCCAATATTTTGACACATACCCATTTTTATGTCCTTGACCATTTACATTCTCTTAAGGCATTACAGACTGTGTTTACATTTAATACCGCGCCAAGACACACTTTTCTTTGACGTGAAGTACTTAATTTTTTTCTTGTTAATCACTGTGCCAGTGATTTCAAAACATTTCAAAACATTGCTTTGCAGTAACATCCCATCATTCATTCAAAAGAATATTGTTAGAGTACAAATCAACAACATTGTATATACTTTATGCGAGTGGTGGTTGCTCATGCATACAGTTGCCAACATGATGAGTGGTTGCCAGGGTGTTGCTATGCAAATTCTGCATTGTTGAGCATATGTGATGTTTATACATTTATATTATATTCTTGAATTATACATTTATTCTTAATCAATTACTTTAATATTAATTGTAATAATTTTAATATTGATTTTATTTTTAATAAATATATAATACGTATTATATTTATTATGACTATATTTTTAATACATTACAATAATTTATTTAGTTTAAATTGTAATTTAACTTAATTTAAATAAATTAAAACCACATCCATACTTTTTCAGTGTCACTTTGACACAACTTAAGCAATAAATAGTTAAATATTAATATATTTAGTAATGTATAACATTAATGTCATAATTAAAATAAATATTAAAATAATTATACATCTATTTTTATTCAATTATTTAATATTAATTTTAATACGTTTATATTATAAATGTATAATGTGTAATATTACTGTTTTTTATATATATATATATATATATATATATAATGTGTGTGTGTGTGTGTGTGTGTATATGTATATGTAGCTTTAAGTTTACACATGTTTAGCTCCAATAAAGCAGCAGATTTTCAGCTCTCCAGATCATGCTATCGACTCATGGCTAGCTGGGTCACCTCCGTCGTCTGGCTTAGTGTTTGAACACGTGTCCCCTAAACCCCCTGACCTTCAGCTGGCCAACCTCTGACTCTCTGAAGGGGGGCGTCTTTGCAGGTGGGGTGGAAACTAGGACGGGTAACAGGAATCACTTTCATCCTTCTTTTTTTTTTTTTTTTTTTTTTTTTAATTCCCTTTTTGTTCTCGTCTGTCCTCCTTAATCATATTTGATCCCCCATCCTTTTTGATAGTTGGTTGATATATTTCTAACCAAAAAAGATGGTTGTGTGCCAAGCCTTTCGTAGTTTCGTAGTACATTTTTCAATATGCCAAAACACAACATACATCCTACCACTGGATGTTGACAAATGATAATGGCAATAACAGAGAAAAGGCTGACTGTGTTACTGCACATGAGTTGCTTTCTTTGGCCCGTGTGCTTCTCGAGGCCGAATGTTAACCCGTCTGATAGAGTCAACCTTTTGCTTTTAATGCATTGGACCACATCACTAAAGCATGAGTCGTCAATGAAGAAAAATACTGCTGAAGCTGTGTAATAATTTATGAATCCTGGATGTAGAAACATGAGCCTTTCAATGCTCTGGAGTCGTAGCTCATAACATGAATTTAGTTTGAGATTGTTCAAAGTTTCTTTTTTTTAATTTAATAAATGAGAAGTAATGCAATTGTGAGCAGTGTACTTGGAAAACGCTGTCTAAGGAGCTGCCGCCAGTTGTGTCTGAATGTTGTGTGTTACATGTGCATAAATACAAGTCCGAGACCCTACATGTGTAGTCACGGGACTCCCCTGTCTGTCACAGCTGCTCCATCCGTGAACACACGTATTCTATGTCTTTACTAAAGAACTGTTGATGTTGCCGCTGGCCCAGAAACAGCTCACTCTAATCACCCGCGTATCACCCCAGAATTCAGTGCAGTATTTTTAGATCAATGAATCATGTTTTCCATTCTGGTACAAATGTGGCTCAGATCTGCCCTAGAGATCTTGACAAGCATTATTTGATGTGTGAAAATATTTGAGAGTTGAATGAACAGGACCATCAAATCTATAATTTGATGAATCTAAATATGTCTTTCTTGAATTGCAGAGACTCCTTACTTTGGCCTTTTAACTCATAAGGGTTTGTTCAGATAAAAAGCTATTTTATAATGACTTGAACTTTTTTATGAAGACTGATGAACTTTTAAAAGGGTCCTTAATTATGATTTCACTTTTTTAACTTTAGTTAGTGTGTAATGTTGTTTTAGCATAAACAACATCTGCAAAGTTACAACGCTCAAAGTTCAATGCAAAGGGAGATATTTTCCTTTACAGAAATTGCTTTTTAAGGACTACAACAAACGGATGGTAAGGGACTACAACAAGCTTCTTCCTGGGTTGGTGATATCACAAACCCCAAAATTGACATAAACCCTGCCCCCGAGAACACGCAACAAATGAGGCGAGGCCACGTTGGGCTGCTTTAGAGAAGAGGAAGAGTTGTTGTAGTAGTGTTGTTGCCATGCCGTCATTTTATGCCGGACTGCTTCACAAACGAGGGTCAATTCAACAGAGGATTTGCACAAAAGATTAACATGACGGCACATGAATTGAATCAACTCCACAGCAACTACATACATCTATCCACTAACTTTTCAAAACATCCAGTTGCATTCAAAAAGTTGTAACTTCTTCATCAGTCTCTCCATCAGCATCCGACTTCAGTTTGAACAATGTAAGGCTGAACACCGTTACTGATAATCGTCTTTTTGGCTGCGTGACATTCTCCAGCTTTGTTGTTGTTGAGCAACCGAAGCGTGAGCTTTTAAAGCTCCACCCTCTTCTGGAAAGGGGGCTGGGAGCAGCAGCTCATTTGCATTTAAAGGGACACATAAAAACTGCGTGTTTTTGCTCACGCCCAAATAGGGGCAAATTTGACAAACTATAATAAATGATCTGTTGATTGCTGTTTTATGGACTTGCTACTGCTAATAGATACACAGACACGCTGCTGTGAGCATGTAAGATATGCTGTTGCTGCTGCATAAATAGACATACATGGTGAAGGGTTTCAAAGGAACTCTGATAGTGTGCTGCATGTCTAGCTTACAGCAAACAATGAACCAGACTTTTTAAATGTTGAGCAGGCAATCTCATTGGCTACTGGATCAGCAGAGGCCAATCAGCTTGTGCCATGCAGTGATGATGTGACTGCTTGCCGATTGCATGTAAAGGACCTATCAGCCTGCACCCTCTAGAGTTTTATGACTGAACTAGATTTTTCAATCATGACATCTCCTGGAACAGTTTTAGCGTGTTGTTGAATATGGCAATGTTAATGTTTTTGGTCTTGGTAGACTACATCTGCTATGCTTTTATACATTAATTGAAAAATAAAACTATATGCTATTTATGAAAATCTAATTTTTTGTAAATGTATGTGGTTGTGCGTTTAATCAAAATGTTGTGTGTGTGTGTAGGGTCCTCCTGGGGCTCCAGGCAGAGATGGCATGAAGGTACGGTATGTTTTCTATCTATCTTTATCTCTGTCCACCACTTTTCAAAGTCATGGCCAAGGGCTATTTTCCATCTGCGGAATGCAAATATTTGGGAAAAACAGGATAAAGATGTTTAAGATCAATGGTGATCAATCACTAATGAAATAAACTCTTGGATGGCGTTGGGTCAATGAACAAAGACCAAAAATATGACATCATAGATGGCATGACGAATTACAGATATTTCAGAATGTCAAAACATGATTATTACGGTCTTTAAATGGCAAATATGATTAGTCAAAATATTGAGTATAACTACACTGAGGGATTTCAAAGTACACCACAGATAATCATGGTATATAAAAGCTTTGATATCATATTTTTATCATTTCATTGTTTACCATTATATAATTGTCAAAGTGTGTGAACTACAGATGTATTAAAGGTGCCAGCACATCTAAATCAAGCATAGTACAGTACTGCCGTTTACTCTCAAGTCTAACCGTTATTGTGGCCATGATCTGCTAGCTTATGGTCTACAAACAATATTAAAAACAAGCACAATAGTGCTTATTATGGAACTAAATTACAAGGTTGTTCATGTTACAGTATAATTGAGGTAGGTCACTAGAGCTTAGGCTTAAAGACTGGTTTATAGACAAACTTTGCATTAAAAACTACTGAAAATAACTCAATTCAATCGGAAAGAGTTTAATTCTCTATGGTTACACAAATACATGAGCAAATGCTTGGTCAAAACATTGCAAGCAAATTTGGTGGTAAAATGTCATTTGCCTTCAAATGTCTGTGCCATTGAACCGGATACTATTATTCAGGTACCTAGCTATAAATATGTCGACAGTTTAAGTAACTTAAACCAGATTGATTGTCCCACCATGACTGTAATTGATCTACAAGAGAACTGATTTTAGAAGTAAACTCTTCACTGTTGCAGACTTTAAAGTAACACTGGTTTTGCACATCCCTTTCACACTATGAACAGTAATATTGTTTAATATTATTACAATTTAAATGTTTTAATATTTTTGTGGAAACTGTAATACACTACCATTCAAAAGTGACAGTAAAGACATTTATAATGTTACAAAAGATTTTTATTTTAAATAAATGTTCATCTAAATCTGTTCATCTAAAAAATATCCTAAAAAATGTATCAAGGTTTCCACAAAATATTAAGCAGCACAACTGTAAAAAAAAAAAAAAAAAACATTTCTTGAGCAGCAAATCAGCATACATTATCATATAAACATATAATAATAATAATAATAATTCACAATATTACAGTTTTACTATGTTTTTAATCAGACAAAATGAAGCTGAAAAAATTGAGCATAAGAGACTTCTTTCAAAAACATAAAAAAAAATCATAATTATTCCAAACTTTTGACCGGTAGTGTGTATATATAGAGTATGTTTCAGGCCTTAGGTGAACTGCTATATAAGCACACTTTTCCTTTTTGTTTGTTTTCCAACATGTGTGTGTGTGTGAGAGAGGTTCAAGGTTGATCCACATATAGTGTGTGTGTTTAGTGTGTTTTTCTGGTTTTGTATTCACAAATCAAAAACATCTGGGCCGCTTACTACCTCTACGTGAACCCTGACCCTACATAATCCCCACAGAGGGGTCAATATCTCACAACGTCTGTCTGTGTGGTACCTACTGCCATACCTCACCCCAAATGAGCTATAGACCAGCTCTAAATGGTGCGCAGAAATAGTGCTAAGATAACATTTATTTACACTCTGATGTTGAATAAACCCATCGCAGTATTTTGGTTACATATACCAGCTAAATTGCATTGTGTAGTGATTAGTGATTGCATTTGCTGGCTTTTATTGTGCTAAAACGATGGAGTAGAGATTTCGATTTTGACTAGCAATGGCTTGTTTTCTCACGTGTGATCGTGTTACTGAGAGATAGCGGGCAATAACTGTCCCATTGGACTTCTCATGGCTTCTTTACTGTAATCCTGCTAACCCAAATATTTGTTTGGTTTCTCTAGGGAGAGAGAGGGGTTCCTGGCCCTTCCGGACCTCCAGTAAGAACTTCTTATCATGGCACTTTCTCTCATGGTTCTTATGTCTGAAATATATTTGTCTATGGTAGCCTCTCTTGCTCTTACCTTTGATCAGTTTTCATATGTCTATCTGTCTGTCTGTCTCTCTCTCTCTCTCTCTCTCTCTCTCTCTCTCTCACTCTCTCTCTCTCTCAAAGTACTAAAGCAAACATCCTAGTGTGATTATCCACAAAATCAGGTCTAGAAGACTTATTTTTCTTGAAAACAGACACCAAAAAAAAAAACTCTACCCCTTGCAAACTGTACCATGCCCTCAGTAAAAGCAATTCATAGTAATAGTAAAAAAAAAAAAAAAATTGTAATCCGTCTATCCACCATCTGTCTGTCTGTCTGTCCATCTACATTTATCTGTCTGACCGTCCGTCTGTCTGTCTGTCTGTCCGTCTGTCTACCTGTCTGTCTCTATCTGTCTGTCCGTCCGTCGGTCCACCTGTCTGTCCATCTGTCGGTCCGTCTGTCTGTATGTCCGTCTCTATCTGTTTGTCCGTCTGTCCGTCCGTCTGTCTGCACGTCTGTCTTTCTCTGTCTGTCTGTCCGTCTGTCTATCTGTCTCTCCGTCCGTCTGTCTGTACGTACGTCTATCTGTCTTATAAACTGACTCCTGTGTTTGAAGCGTTCAAGCTCCACAGGAACAAAGGAACAATTCACTAAATTAGACAAACAGAAAGACAGTGTGTTGAAAATGCCAATTTCAATTAATCCTGATGTTTTGGGACAACTCTTACTCCAGCGACGAGGTATTTCATGTGATGATGAGTGTGTTCGTGTTTTCAGGGCCCACCAGGATCCTTTGACTTCCTGTTACTCATGATGGCTGATATACGTAATGACATCGCAGAGTTGCAGAACAAAGTGTTCAGCAGACCATTGCACTCCTCAGGAGAGGACTTCCCATCTGCCCCAGACAATTGGAGGGACTCTCAGGAAAGCCTGGACTTTGGCTCTGGAGAAGACTACAAACCCCAGAGCCCCCCGAAAAGCACTAGAAAGAGGAAATTGCCCCGGACCTTAAACAATCCTGGTTGGCCAATTTGAGACTGTCCTCGGCTCGAACAGAGCCAGAACTGAAAGAAATAACTGATTAAAGAGAGAATGAGTTGTGTAAATATCACAGAATGACTGCTATTTAACTGTATACTCGCTGAAAAAAAGACTGAATGTATTTCATTGTATGAAATTTCTATTTTTATAACATAAAGGATGTACATTTTTGTAATTGGGCATTTTGATTGTCATTTGTCTACCAAAGAACTAATGGGTGACATATACCATGGTTCTTTTTTTTTCAGGGTCGGATTCACTGAACGTTAAGAATAACATTTTTGTTAACCGCTTTAAAAAAAAAAACGTTTCGAAAATTTTGTAGTTCCAAAAATATGTTTTTCTTAAGATTGTTTTAGGATCACACTTAAGAAGAATCTCTTAAAATTCGTAAAATAAATGTTTGTTTTGTTTTTTTAATCATAGTGAGTTTTAAGTTCTGAAAAGGTAAGATGTTTATTCATAGAATTGTTTCCAATATTAAGCATTGCAAAACTATAGAACATGCAATACACAACTGTTCAAAAGTTTTGGGCCAGTATTATTTGAAAAAAAATTAATACTTTTATTCAACAAGGACACGTTCAATTAGTCAAAAGTAAATAAATGCTTTTTTTCTCTATTTATTAAAGAATCCTGAAAAAATATATCGCACTTTCCACAAAAATATTAAACAGCACTGTTTTCAACATTGATGATGATGATGATGATGATAACAATAATAATAATCAGCATATTAGAATGATTTCTGAAGGATCATGTGACACTAAAAACTGGAGTATGATGCTGACAATTCAGCTTTGCCATCACAGGAATAAATTACATTTTAAAAATGAAAACAGTTATTTTAAATTGTAATAATATTTCACAGTATTACTGTTTTACTGTATTTTTCATCAAATAAATCTAGCCTTGGTTCTTTTAAAAACGTAAGTCCATTTTGAATGGTAGTGTATATAATTCATATAACTACTGCAATATTTTACTTTTTATATAATTTACTTGACCAAATTTGTGTTTATGCACGCGCCATTAACCCTTGTTATCATGATAATATCAGTACCACACAGATTACGGAAATGTATTTAGCTTCTATGAAAATGGCCAATGAAAACAAACTTTCTACATTCAGAACTCTGTCTACATACATGCATCCAGTTTAGATGTTTCTTTGAGTTTACTCTTTTTCGTCACACTTCAAATCCTGGCCAACAAATCAGCATTATGAAAGCAGACACTCAGTTCACACCCATGACTTTGCAATAATGGAAGCCAATCAGTGTGAGTTTTTTTATTTTGAGATTTTGCAGTGGGGCCAATAGCTCTGTTTTTCTCTGTCATTCTCAACTATAAAACACTTTGCCGTTTTCTCAACTCTCTCTTTGTATTTCCCCTCACAGTTCATGAAGCGGATCACAGCTATGGAACGCCATTGTCATTTGACTTTCTTGTACGCTCATTTATCTCTGAGGAAAACAAGATCATGGATAGCTGCTTCTGCATCTTCTGTAGGTTCTATTTTCCATAGGTGTTGACATGACTAAGGAACTCTGGGACAGGCTGTCTGTAAACACTCTGAGTGCCTTGTAAAACTGGAACACAAGGTCAAATAAAAGTGGTCCGAATACCGATCCCTGTGGAATGCCAGTGAGTTGTTGGTGCCTGTCACCTTCCGTTTCCAGTGTGACAAATAAATCGGAGGTAATATCTAATTTTTTTCTTGTTTAATTGGACTTCTAAGTTAAGACATTTTATACAAAATTAAATGATATTATAAATTCTAATTAATTAAATAAAACAATTCCATTTACCATTCAGAATTTTGGTGTCACAAAAAAGTGTTATGCTCACCAATGCTGCATTTATTTAATCAAAAATTATGAAATATTACAGTTTAATATATTTTAAAATATAATTTATTCCTGTGATGGCAAAGCTGAATTTTCAGCAGCCATTTGAAATCATTTGTGTTGATATGTTGATTTGCTAATCAAAAAACGTTTATTGTTAATATCGATGTTGAAAACGATGCTGTTAAGCCATCCATCACACAGGAAGGTCAAGCGCATTGCATTGTGGGATACAGTATTCATTGAGCTCTGTTGTATTCTGTACATTTTGGTTGGATGCTATTTCAAAGATAACCTGTCTCTTAATGTAAAATCTGTGTCCTATATTTGATGTGACTTCTAATTCAGTGGTCAGTTTTGCCATTTGAAGCTTGTAAATCGGTTCCAAACATGCTTGACTGTCCTCATACCCACATTCCCACAGTCAGGCACCCGTCTGATTCTAACACTTTTTTTTCCTCTCCTCATTTCATGGTTAAATTGTACTGATCCCTGTGAGAGTCGCTCAGTAATGACCCGTGTAGGGAAGCTGTCTGAAGTAACCGGCCAACAACTGCGACCAGTTCACCCTGTAGGCCAGTTATACAGACTTCATCAAAACATTGTTTCCAATGAGAAAAGAACAACTTAGGCTGTGAGTACTATGTGAAGGGAAAGATAATATTTTGGTTTGACCAGGAGAAAAGATTATGAACGTTTGGAGATGGCTGGTTTAAGTTTACATTACCTTTTATTAAAGAAGAAGAATTAGAAGTGTTAGGTTTTTATGGTACTTGATCTCCTTTGCAATTTGTAAATGAAAAATAGATCCACATTACACAGTTTAATTGCAAAAAAAAAAAAAAAAAAATGAAGTAGTGAGAAATTCACATCAATATTTTCTATGCAATTTTGTATATTTACAGTTTTCATAATTTATGATTTAATGTATGGATGTAACATGAGGCACTTTTATTTCCTTTGAGATGTATATAAACATTTAATACTTAGCAATTACACATGTGAGACACAATCTAATACAAAAGGTTCAAAGTGAAAGGACAGCTTGATTTCTTTGTTTTGCCATTTAAATCATAAATTTACTCTTAAAGCCAGATAATCACTCTCATATAATCATTAATGTGTTTTCATTGTGGAAGTATTTTTTTATTTTTACCACTAGATGACAGCAGTGTTGTATTCCAGTGCTGTAGCGCTGAATGCTGTGAGGTGGGTGTTGTCCACAAGATGGCGGCAGCAACAACAACACACAAACTCCAGACTTTGTCACGTCGTGTGGTACAGCAAATGAGTATGACAAACCTTTAAATGAACATTGGTGAAAAGTTATCATACTATTTTGTTGTGACACTGCACATTTTAAGACTGCACAGGTCACTGAATACCATTATTCTTTGTGTCTTCTTTTACCGCGTCCTGATGAGATAATCCGCGTGTAGTAGGCCTAATAACAAAATGCCTTTGCAAGTACTTCATTCAATCAGTTAAATCTAATAAGTGTCCTGAAATGTATGTATGGTAAATAGACAATAGAGACAGCTTATATTAGTGTTTATTGCATGTCGTCCTACTTTTCTAAACACATTCAGTCAGGCTAAACTATTTGTTTTCCTTGATTTGCTTTAGGCTTGGATCATAAATAAAATAAGCCACAGACAAAAAGCAATTGCTTAAAAACTGCTCCTATTTTTATATTTTACAGCTGGTGGTTACTTTGAATGGAGATGTAGCTGACATGAATTCCCCCTTTCCATCTCAAATTGTTCACGATTGTTATATGGCACAACGAAGCTCATTCAGGATTGCCTTGACATGCATTCCGGGTGGCACAATCCCCAAAAATCAATCCATGTTCAGATATGGTCCCAATTATCTTCTCTCAAAAGCCTGACACCCTTTCCATGTCTCTCTTTTGAAAGGTTTTGCGCCCCAGTTCCCCTGGCTGTAATTAAAGTTCATCCCTGTTTAGATCTGTTTCCAATGAAGTAAATATACCAGTAATGCTGAACCAGACTAAGGAGGTTTGCTGGTCCTAGCTGGTTTAAGCTGGTCTAACTGGTTGGTCTCCCAGCCTGAATAAGCTGGTGTCTAGTTCGCTTTGTACTATAAATACACTACCATTCAAAAATTTGGGTTCAGTAAGTTTTTTTTTTTTTTTCTTCTTTTCTTTTACGAAATTAATCATTTTATTTGGCAAGGATGCATTAAATCAAAATCAAAAGTGACAGTAAAGTCTGTAGAAAGAAGGGGGGGAATGTATCACAATTTCCACAAAAATATTAAGCAGCACAACTGTTTTCAACATTGATACTAATAGGAAATGTTTCTTGAGCAGTAAATGATCATATTAGAATGATTTCTGAAGGATCATGTGACACTGAAGACTGGAGTAATGATGCTGAAAATACAGCTTTGCATGAGAAATAAATTACATCTTAAAATATATTCAAATAGAAAATGACTATTTAAAATTGTAATAATCTTTCACAATATTACTATTTTTACTGTAATTTTTATCAAATAAATGCAGCTTTGATGAACATAAGAGACTTCTTTCAAAACTTCTTTTAAAATTTTACCGACCCCAAACTTTTGAACCCTTATGACAACTTCCTCTGTGACAACTAACCCCCCATCTCCCTTCTATCAAAATACCATTTTATTACCATCTAATAATATCATTGAAACATGGCTATGGATCTTTCTCCATTTTAAACTAACAATCCCAATTTAAAGGGATAGCTCACCCAAAATTGAACATTCAATTATCTACTTTTTGTTGAATTTCATAAGACACACAAAAAAGAGAGACATTTTCCAAAGTACATTTTGAGTTCTACAAAGTAAGTCATACAGATTTGTACACTGTAAAAAAAAATATTTTCATGATTTATCACAACATTTTTTTCTTTTGTCAAATCAACTTAAATAATTAATGTGGTTCAGATAACATAATATTTTGAGTTTCTGTTGATTAAACCAATCGTCATCATAGTATTAAAGGGTTAGTTCACCCAAAAATGAAAATAATGTCATTAATTACTCACCCTCATGTTGTTCCACACCCATAAGTCCTTCGTTCATCTTCAGAACACAAATTAAGATAATTTTGATGAAATCCGAGAGGACCCGTCCATAGAAAACAACATAATCACCACTTTCAAGGTCCAGAAAGGTACTAAAGACATTGGTAAAACAGTCGATGTGACTGCAGTGGTTCAACCTTAATGTTATGAAGCAACGAGAATACTTTGTTTGCAAAAACAAAACAAAAATAACAACTTTATTCAACAATTTTCCCTCTTCCCTGTCAGTCTGTAATGCAGTTGGCGCAGTGAATGCATTGCACAGCTTTCATGTTTACATCCGAATGGGAGTCATATACCTCTCGGATTTCATCAAAAATATCTTAATTTGTGTTCTGAAAATGAATGAAGGTCTTACGGGTGTGGAACGACATGAGGGTGAGTAATAAATGACAGAATTTTAATTTTTGGGTGAACTTACCCTTTAACTCAAAAAATGAAATCAAAATTTTAAGGCAATCAACTTACTTTAAGTTAAACTAACAATTCTTTGTTATAGTGTAATGATATGAGGTTGAATAAATGATGACAGAAATTAAATTTTTGGGTGGACTGTCCCTTTAAGAATTGGAAATGTTGTGTTAATAAAGTTATTAATGAAAGTTTTTCTCTTGCCCAAAAAGTTAATTTTGGGCCAGTGACATTTAACACACCAGCACTGTTAACCAAAAAAGAAAAGCTGCATGAAACAAACAAGATCTTAAGATTAGAGAAAGAGGGGCTGGGCGGGGAGGAGGTGAACAGGACATTATTCAGCCAGAAATATTCCCCGAAATCCCATCTGGAAGTAATTAATGGAAAGTGTACAAGAGCTAGCCTTAAAAGATTTCAAATATTTGCTGAAGTGCCCCCTTGTTCCTAATTATATCTCACTGGCTGCCTTCCTCATTATTTAGAACTGCCCACTATGAAGGCAAAAACACAAGTGAAAGTGAATGCGGCCCCTCCCCAGGGCCCCCTGCCCGGCCCCCGTTTAAACAGCATCAAGCTAATGCTTAATGGCAGATCCTGAATGAGTCACTGTGCTGGAATAAAAGTCATTAATGAGGTAATTTTATTAACGGCGCTTGCCTGCGCTGCCTCGTTTTGGAAGAACGGGAGGGGAAAACTTGCAGGCGAACAGCTCCGACGATGGAGGAAATTAGGGTTTCACTCCGCACTAATTAATGCCTTTAAGAGATTAAATGCAAGCACCAAATTAACTGCCCCAAAAAACCTTCATTGAGGGGAAGAAATACATTGTTGCCCTCCCATGTAATTACAGGACAGTGCAAATTCAATTTTAATGAGGCGAAAGCCACTCCTTCAGCTCATTTTTTCTCTTTCCCCCCCTCTTCACTCCACGAAAAGAAAGAGAGTGCTAGTGAAAGCTTGCTCTTGTTGAGGCCTAAGTTAAAGGAAGCACCGGGAGGACAAAGGCCGATTGTGTGCAAGCCGAACGCTTTAGAAGCCGTAAACAGGTATGGGGCTGAATAGCCCTCCTTCTGAGACTCCTGGGAGGCCTGGCTTCCCATCTTGACAACACTAGAGAAGGAGAAACAAGGTGAGGAGGGTACATCGGGTAAGGAGCCTGCGCTGAAAGCTCGGTGTTGGGCCGCTCTCGTTGAGCTATCTTTATACAGGTTTTGTCTCTTCTAATTGGAGCTGATGGGTGACTAATTGGTAGCTTTTTTGCGAAGCGCACTACTTAAACCACAGCAGGCCGAGGGAGACAGCATGAGCGGAGTTAATGAGAGGTTTTACACAAATAAAGGTCTTAAACTAGGCCCTCCATCTCTGCAAGGGGGCCGCAGAGGAAAGTTGAGGATATCCTTTTGTCGTGAATTTCTCTTCTTTTTATTTTTTTTTTCTTCCGTGCAGGTATCTGAAAAGGGGGGACATTCAAAGGTGGAGGAGATGGCGAGCACTTGTGAGGATAAAGGAATCCATTCGATATTGTTTGGAACCTTTCGTTTTCGTGTGTCGGTAAATAAGAGCAGGGCACGGCCTCTCCGGTGAATGCTCTTTAGTTTGGACAGATAATGAGAGAGCACTCCACACACACACACACACACACACACACAGGACCGTGTTGAGCCACTTTAAGGTAATGTTTGAGTGCTCAAAACACCACACACATGCACACACAAAGGGCACTATTGCTTTATGTAGACACACACTCTCGAACACACTCGCAAGTAAAATAGGTGCCACAAGACATCGAAGAAGTATACTAACACTTCATTTAATTGACACGGTTACATTTTTATTCATATATTTATGAATGTTTATTTGTATGCGTGTATGTATGTGTGTATATATATATATATATATATATATATATATATATATATACATTATTATGAAATAATATAAAATATATTTTATGTATAGTTAATATAAAATTATTCTTATACATGTACAACTAGCCTATTGTGTGTGTGTGTGTGTGTGTGTGTATGTGTGTATGTATATGTATATTATATATATATGCATATATATAATAGTTGTGTGTGTGTGTGTGTGTGTGTGTATATATATATATATATATATATATATATATATATATATATATATATATATATATATATATATGTGTGTGTGTGTAGTTATTTATATATAATAATATAGTTATAAAGTTTTATCTGATTATTTTTATTATATATATATATTATTATTATATTATATATATTATTATATAAATATTATTTAATATTTTATCTTAATTTTAATTTATTATGTTTATTTTTGTTATTTGTATTTGTTTTATAAATATATATATATATAATATATATATATATATAATATTTTATATATATATAATATTATATTAAAATATATATAAAATAACAAAATGTTTTGTATAGTTATAGTAATAAAATTATATTCAGTAAATATATCATTAATGTTTATACTTGTATTACAATTGTGTGTGTATTAATATTATATAACTATATATAACATAGTTATATAGTTTCATCTGATGTTTTTTAAATATTTTATATATACAGTACTGGTCAAAAGTCTGGAAACATTACTATTTTTAATATCACTATTTTTAAAGTCTCTTATGCTCATTAAGTCTGCATTTATTTCATAATAAATACAGAAAAAACAATAATATTGTGAAATATTATTACAATTTAAAATAATGGTTTTCTTTTTTAATATACTTTAAAATATAATTTATTCCTGTGATGCAAAGCTGAATTTTCAGCATCATTACTCCAGTCTTCAGTGTCACATGGTCTTTCAGAAATCATTCTAATATGCTGATTTGATACTCAGTTATTATCAATGTTGAAAACAGTTGTGTTGCTTAATATTTTTTTTCAGAAACTGATACTTTTTTCAGGATTCACTGATGAATAAAAGGTTAAAAAGAACAGCATTTATTCAAAATATAAATGTTTTCTAACAATATAAATCTTTACTATCACTTTTTATCAATTTAACACATCCGTGCTGAATAAAAGTATTAATTTCTTTCCAAAAAAAAAAAAAAAGGAAAAAAAAAAAATTACTGACCCCAAACTTTTGAACGGTAGTGTATATTGTTACAAAAGATTTCTATTTTAAATAAATGCTGATATTTTTTTAACTTTTTATTCATCAGAGAATCCTGAAAAAGTATCACAGGTTATAAAATAATACTTTAAAAAACTACTTATAAAATTTGCTTTTTTTTTATAAATGTAAAATTTATTATTTACTATCTTAATTTAATAGCCATATATATATATATATATATATATATATATAACAATCCAGAGCTTTCACAAACTGTACAATATGTTCATTAAACAAGTTAACGCACTCAAATAAGTCAACAACCAACATCCCTTATGATCAATCTATTCATTGCTTGATCGACCCCATAGGCTTGTCGTCTAGAAGAGGTCAAATCTTTATGTCGGGTCTATACCATAATGAATAGGCCATCTAGGGCTGAAGTGGTCACCATAGTGATGTAAACTCCCTGCAGGCAAAAGATAATAACATGCTACATGCTGCTTTTATTCCATGCCGCTGTTATTTGCTTAGGTTTTGTTGTGGAAATACTTGTTGTTTTTTGTGTGTTTGCATTAGTTTGTGAATTCAATGCGAAAAACACACTGAATACAGAAAAGGGAACCCAGCTGAGAGGTGAGAAGCCATGCTCAGCTGCTCTGTGTCCCTTATGACCTGAAAAGACCTTTTTCTACTGCACAAAGAGTGCACACAATGAGCCCTGTTAGGAGACACTCTCTGCCATAATTCAGTTTTTCTTCTATATCAGCCATTTATGTGACCCTTCTTGCCACGGCGCTTCGTTGTACTTGTTAAAACTGTGGCCTATCCACATCTGCTTTCAAAACATCAAAATAACAATTCTGTGGCTGCATAATTAGCTGGCCAAATATTTGTGCTGACTAATTTGTAGAGGTATTCTCCTGATGCGTAATCCATTAGCTCCCATCAGGTGTCTTTGTCTCCAATCCAAATGAGCCATTTGCATTTCTTTTGTTATTTAAATTGTGCATTTCCTCCAAACTGTGAGAATTAACTTCCTAATGAACTTCACACAAAAGAGAAGGGACCTCAATTACAAACTCTCTCCTCAGGCTAAACTAATGATGCGAACAAGAGAGACACTTGTCATGATTAGGGGAGTATCGTGAGCCGGAGAATAGGCCACAGGAAGAGATCAGCCGGAGTGATGCTGATGGATTACTCACAAGCAGGGAGCAATTCAGCTCGGATGGGTTCCAACAGCCTTCGCGTAACAAGGCATGACATTCAGGGCTTTCTAGTTTGGGAAATGCAACATGACATGCTTTTTCAGGCAAGAGATGAGTCAAAAAACAGGATTTTGGCATCAAAAACAAAATGTTCACGGGAGTTGACATAGCATGATCTCTTTTGTTTTTCTTTTTTTTTTTTAATTAGAACAACATTTAAAGGTTAAAATTATTATTATAAAATTATTAATTATTAAGGGAAAATGTATATTCTTAGATACTGTTTGCCATTATTATTCTTAAATATATTTACCCTATTTTTAATCACTATTAGCTGATTTAAGTCTTGCAAAATCCATTTAAGTTCAAATTTATTTGAATATATAAAGAAAAATGCATATTGTTAGATACTGTTTACTGTTGTTAATAATAATAAATATTTTTACACCATTTTTAATCACCTATTAGCTGCATGTATATTGAAACTGTTTAGAATTGTTAATAATAATAATAATAAATATTTTTACTCTAGTTTTCACTTATTTGGCAATTGTATAAGAGAAAATGTATATCGTTAGATACCATTTATTATTCTTAAATATTTTTACCCTGTTTTAATCACCTATCAGTGTTTTTATTTATTTATTTATTTATTGATGTTCATTTCAGTCCTGCAGAGTGCCTTTAAGAAAGTAAAAATATCTATGAATATATAAGGGCAATGTATATATATTGTTGTTGTTGTTGTTGTTGTTATTTTTATTAATTTTATTAGCTTTTTTGAAGTTCATTTAATAGTCCTTCAATGTGTCCTTTTTTTTAAAAATGTATTTATTCCATTCAAATATATTTCTCAATTGACCCTTTGCTGGGGGTTTGATTGACAGGCGATCTAACCAATCATAATGCTGAATCCGCCATTTTGTCCGACAAAGCAGTCAGAGGAGTTAGCAGATTAACGTAGGTGGACTTGAACTTGAAAATGGTGTGTACTAACGTCTTCTCGCGGTTGAAAAAAACATTCCTTCTTGTTTCATTCATGTTTATTTGATGCTATAAATTAGTAGGAAGAGATCGGGGCGCCTGCAGGATTTTATCTCAGGGAATGCACAGAACAACAAAGCCTCACTTTTCTTTCCAGTCACGTGAATGCTTCACTTTGCGTGTCGACCTGTCACGACACATTAAAGAGCCACAAAACGGTATTTATTGTTTAAAAATGACAAAATATGAAATTTGAGACTTTGTTTCATATCAAAAGTAACCTTCTCTGTCTTGTATATAGCCTATTTTTGACTGCGTGAGAACACAATGTGTGGCAGCGACATGGCTTGTCAGATGTAGCAACTGTAACTAAAGGGGGCGGGTCTTTGCGAACGGTCTATTTTGGGGTTATTAAAACTGCATTTATAATATAATAAATATGCAAGAAATAATAAAGATGTTAAGGAGGAAGAATTTGCTATGTGGTTGCTAAGGTGTTCTGATTTCAAGGTCTATATTTGTCACATACATGTGATGTAATGTAGTGAAATGTGTTTTCCTTAGTTCATTTTCCCACAGTGCAGTTGTCTGCCTGTTAAAATTGTACATCAGATCTCATATAAAATCAATAGCCTAATGTGATTTGAGATTTGAAATGGTGCAGGACAAGAAGTTGAACACTTATTCAAATAATCCTTAAAGGGTTAGTTCACCCAGAAATGAAAATAATGTAATTTATTACTCACCCTCATGTCGTTCCACACCAGTAAGACCTTCGTTCATCTTCAGAACACAAAAGATTCATAATGCTCCGAAGCTTAATGAAGCAGTGTTTTGAAATCGGCCATCACTATAGAAGTCGTTATTTTGTTTTATTGGCGCACCAAAAATATCCTCGTCACTTTATAATATTAATATTGAACAACTGTACTTACATGAACTGATTTAAATATGTTTTTAGTACATTAATGGATCTTGAGAGAGGAAATGTCATTGCTGGCTATGCAGGCCTCACTGAGCCATCAGATTTCAACAAAAATATCTTAATTTGTGTTCTGAAGATGAACGAAGGTCTTACGGGTGTGGAACGGCATGAGGGTGAGTAATAAATTATATTATTTTCATTTTTGGGTGAACTAACCCTTAAAGTACAACTTTTTGTGGTGCAATTTTAAATCATTTTAGATTAAGTTTAGCATGTCACATTTTCATTGCTGTGACGTTATGTCAAATAACTATCCACTTTTAATCACCATAAAAATTATTTTTGCACTCCCTTATATAACAAATCACAAATGACATTACATGTCATCCATTGCAGGCCCCTCCGTTTCTCTTAGCTGTGTCAGGGTCAGCTGATGTTAACCTTATAGTGAGGTCATCCCCTCATTAGGCCT
>CM074450.1:6336901-6454401 GCA_037101425.1 Elopichthys bambusa
TAACGGATTTGTACACACACACACACACACACATTAAATGTGTTATCATTTAATAAAAGGTCTGAAAAAAGCTGTTATGATAATTCATTATAAACTTACAGCGGCAAGAGTAACTCTTAAAATGTTTTTGGCAAATATTTCAGTTGTTATGGTAACTTTTTTGTATGCTATGACGTTAAGTACCAAGTCATCAGTGCCTGAAAACGAGGCTCAAAGCGGTTCGCTTAATAATTTTCCGTGTGTCAATCTAACGCTTCAGCCAATGAGAGAGCGCCCTGTTGGCCCTTCAGCATTTCCAGTCATCCCGCCCCTCTCTGCGCTACGTCAGCATTCAGACTCAAACATGGCGGTACCCATAGCTAAGTTCCTGGCAGCTTATGCCTATTTATTACTAATATCTTTATTATTTCCGCACGTTTTCGCCGACAACGCTGCCGGGGACTCGCCCCACCGGCGCTTTGAGTATAAATACAGTTTCAAAGGGCCACATCTGACACAGAGTGATGGAAGAATCCCATTCTGGATTCATACTGGGAGTAAGTTTATAGATGGGTGTCTGTATGATCTCTCTCATCCATCTGTATCACTATCTGTCATCTGTCAGCATGTTTAGTCTATGTACGGGCATGTAGTTTAAATGCCCTGTGAATGTGAAGTCTATGCGAGAGATTGCATTAATATGAACTGAACCTGAGTAGTACAAATATTGCATTATTGCATGCATGATGATGGATTACATTCCTTGTGCAGGAGTTTCTTGTAATAATGCCTATGATATTTGTTACGTATCTTAATGTTAAATAAATATGGCTGCATTTTAAAACCAAATCTATGCCTCTGTTCTGATATGTTTGGTGCATTGTTAATTGTTTTTTGTCCTATGATGAAATCAGATACTCTGTTTTACTAAAAGTGTGATTTTTGATCAGTTATCAGATTCACATAATCATTTTTTATGCATAATCATGGTGACATTGTTAAAACTATGATCAATAAATATATGTATGCTGTTTAACAGCTGACATGGCACTGGTTTTCCTAAAGGGTTAAACATATCTGTCTCGGCATGTAGGAAGAGCAAAGTTCTGTGTTACAACACTCACCAAATCTTTCAGATACACCGCCACATATTAGCGGGCAGGAGCGATCAGTGCTGTTTATTTATTTGGACCTCAAATTGAATATTGTGGTTTCGGTCAATTTGATCTGTTTAAATGGATTTATGTCAGCAGAAAAGTATGCTGTCAGGGAAGTTTGTACTCATATACTTGGAAGTGTGCCAGATATTACACATTGGCGTGTGATAATGATGAAATTATGTAACACAAATCTTTTGCTGTCTCAGATTGCAAGGACCTAACCTAACAGTCTACTAATACTCTAAGAAGAGTTAGTTGATCTGCAGTTGCAGAGTTACTTATAGTTAGTAGAATAGTGGATCATTAAGATAAAGTGTTACTTTTTTTAATATTTTGTGTTAAATAATTTTCTGTCAATTCATTCATTTTCAAATGTCTGTGTTTTCGCCAGATGCCATTCCTAGTGCAGATCAGATTCGAATCACCCCCTCTCTGCGGAGCCAGAAGGGTTCGGTATGGACAAAAAACCCTGTAAGTTTTGAACATTGGGAAGCTGAAGTGGCATTCCGTGTGTCCGGACGGGGACGAATGGGAGCAGATGGATTGGTAAGAGGGGGGGAAATAATTATCCTTATATTGTGTATGAGAGCCTCATTTCTACATTTTTGGCTATGGGCATTTGTAAACATACAGAGGCACAGACACAAATTGTTATCGTTATGACTGTGGAGGGTCATGATGACCCTTTTCAGTGACATGAAAGCCTTGAGCTAGTGTCACAGGTTAAATTCCAGATCCATGTGAACCTTGTGGAGTCCTGCAGGTAGTGTACTAAAAATTGCTTTGGATGTACACTACAATTCAAAAGTTTGGGGTCAGTAAGATTTTTTTTGAGTAAAGTATTGTATGCTCACGGTGGCTGCATTTATTTGATCAAAAATATAGTAAAAACAGTAATTTTGTAAAATATTACAATTTAAAATGACTGTTTTCTATGGAAGCTTGTTTTCGCCACGGAATTTAAAAAAAAGGTAATTGATGTTTTATCTCACAATTCTGACTTGTTTTCTTGCAATTGCAAGTTTATATCTCACAATTCAGACTTACAAACCCGCAATTTCTCGCAGTTGTAAGAAATAAAGTCTCAATTGTGAGAACTAAAATCTCAATTGTAAGAAATAAAGTCGCAATTCTGAGAAATAGTTGCAACTGAGAAATAGTCACAATTCTGACTTGTCTCACAATTGCAAGTTTGTATTGCAATTCTGAATTTTTTTTACTCAGAATTGTGAGAAATAAAGTCGCAATTGTGAGAAGTAGTCGTAATTGTGAGAAATAGTCGTAATTGTGAGAAATAAAGTCATGTAAGAAATAACGTCGCAATTCTGAGAAATAGTTGCAACTGTGAGAAATGGTCACGATTGTGAAAAAAAAAAAGTCGCAGTTGTGAGAAATAGTCACAATTCTGACTTGTCAGAGTTTGCAAGTTTGTGTTGCAATTCTGAAATTTTTTTACTCAGAATTGTGAGAAATAAAGTCACAATGCTGAGAAATAAAGTTGCATTTCTGATTTTTGTCTCTCAATTGCAAATTTATGTCTCGCAATTCAAATTTTTTTTCTCACAATTCTGAGATATAAAGTCTGAATTGCGAGATATAAACTTATATATAAAATTATATGTTGACTGTCCTTGCCTTTTCTTTCTTTTTTTTAACAATTCTGCTTTTTGATAATATAAACAATGTTGTTCAAAATTTGTTGTGGACTACATTACACTAGTGCACGCAAAGGCGTTTACACAAACAAAACCTTAATAACTGATGTGTAAACAAGGGGAGATCAGGGAAAACATGAAGTTTCTTTATGTTGTCACTAAAGCTGGAGGGCAGTGTGGGTACTTCCTGTGAAGTCACATCTAGAAATAAGAAGATCATAGAAAATTGGTGGTGGGATCTTTTTACTTTGGCCCTGCAACCGCATAGAAATGCTCCAACAGCCACTCAGAACACCTGCATAGTCACGCCCGGGCAACCACCCAGAACACCCTAGCATTGTGACAGCAGGTTTGCATGGACAAACATAGTCTCATTTTCTTCATAAGATGTAAAATCTAGTTTTGTTACCATGCTTTTCACAAATTGTTGTAAATTCTCAGTATCTTGTGCTTTTGATACTTTTTTTTTCCCCCCCATGTCACATTTTCACTTCCTTTGCTCCCTGGTCATATGAACTAATTTCATGCTGCTGCATTCCTGGGTGCTACAGCCTTGACTTAATATATGATTTCCTTTATTTGTTAGCAGTCATGAGGTTCTGATTTTTCGTCTTATTGCAGGGACTTCTTTTTGCACAGAATAAATCATTTTATCAGAAAAAGCATCCACAGGTCATCCTTTATAAATTCAGGAACTTTGCTCAACATTTGCAGTGTAGAGGGAGCAATTATAGTGTAGTGTTGTACAGGTAACATGTGCTTTCATTGAATTGTCCCACAGTCCAGTGGAGCAGACCACACTGATCTCAAGCACCACTTACCAAATTACCCAAGCTCACTGAAGAGAGCCTGATGTGTGTGTGTGTGTGTTTGGTGTGTGTGTGTGTGTGTGTGTGTCCTGTAGGCCATATGGTTCACGGCCGGTCAAGGTCTGGAGGGTCCTGTGTACGGGGCTGCTGATCAGTGGAACGGCGTGGGAATATTCTTTGACTCTTTTGATAATGATGGGAAGGTGATTGCACATGAGTATAATTTTAATAATTGCATTTTATGAAAATGTTATTTTTAAATGAGTCTGTGAAGTTATTTAAATGCATAACATTATTATAATTGTGCCATTAGCTGTATCAATTGTTATTAAAAATGTGTCTCTTATTTATATGTGTATATATATATATATATATATATATATATATATATATATATATATATATATATATATATATATATATATATATATATATATTACACACACACACACACACACTTCTAAAGCCACTTTTTGCCTATTAAATGCTTTACTCTTCTTCCTCAATAATAAAGTGTTTAAAATCTTAATATTCTGGCTTTTCTATCAGTATATTGTGTAATGTTTTTTTCCTAATCATTTGGCAGCTCTGCAATTTATTATAATTCGTTTGTTGAAAAATATGATTATTTTTAATACTAGTTTGTGTCAGTAAAGTTCCCCCATTAATGTTTGTTTTTATAGGGATTATGCATTTTTCAGTCAAAACATCTTAAGGTAGAGGTAAATATATATATATATATATATATATATATATATATATATATATATATATATATATATATATATATATATATATATATATATATATATATATATATATATACACAGTTGTGCTCAAAATTATTCATACCCTTGGTAAATATGATCAAAGAAGGCTGTGAAAATAAATCTGCATTGTTAATCATTTTGATGTTTTGTTTTAAAAATCCACAAAAATCAAACCTTTCACTGGAGAATAATAATTTTAAATGGGGGGCGAAAATCTTATTATGAAATAAATGTTTTTCTCTAATACACATTGCTCACAATTAATCATACCCTTTTATTCAATACTTTTTGCAACCTCTTTTTCCCAAGAGAACAGCTCTAAGTTTTCACCTATAATGGTCTCTGATCTCTTGTCAGGTGTTCTCCAAACTCATCAGTCATTATAGGTGAAAACTCAGAGCTGTTCTCTTGGGAAAAAGAGGTTGCAAAAAGTACTGAATAAAAGGGTATGATTAATTGTGAGCAATGTATATTAGAGAAAAACATTTTTCATGATGAGATTTTCCCCCCATTTAAAATTATTATTCTCCAGTGAAAGTTTTGATTTTTGTGGATTTTTAAAATAAAACATCAAAATGATTAACGATGCAGATTTATTTTCACAGCCTTCTTCGGTCATATTTACCAAGGGGTATGAATAATTTTGAGCACAACTGTATGTATATGTGTATATATATGTGTATATGTTATCAAAGGATTATGTTAATGTGCTTAGCTTTTGCCTCAGGAACAAACACTAAAGCACATCAGTAGACTTGTTTTGTGTCTCCTCTGTACTAAATAAGGATTATGTCTCTCTTCTGTGACCTTGCTATTGTAGAAAAACAACCCTGCTGTCCTGGTGGTGGGTAACAATGGGAATCTTGTTTATGACCATCAAAAGTAAGTAAACATATCCTCCTTGCTGACATCAGCGCTCTCATTTTTACAACTCAAAGGAGATTAGGAAATATGATTATTAATGAGAGAGAGAGTCTAATCCTCTGTCTGTCTTAATCTGAGTGCAGTTACAGTAAAAGCATTAAATTAGATCTGTGAGCCAGCAGGGGAGAGTTGTCAGCAGCATATGTGCAATACTGCATCAGAAATACCCATAGTCCTTCATATTATCAGGGGGAGACACTACAGGCAAAAACACCGGACTGGTGGAAAGAAAACAACCAAAATAGACTTAAGTGCATCTTTTTTTTTTTTTTTTTTTTTTTTTTTTTTTTAAGCACTTTATCTATTTGCGTCTGTAGATTTCAATTGCAGTACATATTTTTAAAGGCCGTTTTCTCAAAATGAGCTTTTTCTCCTGCTCTGAGTCAGAAATCTCCACAGCGGAACTTACATACACCAAACTTTACAGTTTTATTACTATCTATATTATGAAGGTTTTTACAGAGGGGTTTGTTAATATATAATTTGCCTGATTTTATACATTTTATTCCTCGAAAAATAATGTTGAAAATGTATTTTTTTTTCTGGCTGTTGGCTCTAATATGTCAACAACAACAAAAAAAAGAAAAAAAAAAAGAATTTTGAACCTGACTTCATCTAAAATCCAGATTTTTGTTCTAGAAATGTATGCAAATTAGTACATATTTAATTAGATAACACCTCAGTTGCATATTTAAACATAACATTTTAGAAAACCTGTAATATAAAAAATTTTTTGCAATTCTTTATGTAATCGGTCAACTGGGGAAGTAAGGCGATATCTGTTTTTTTACCCTATTCACCTGGAGTGTCTCGTGCTTATGAAAATTTAAAGAGAAATTTTGGCCAAAACTTGTTGACATGGAATGGAAACGTTGTTGTTGTTGTTGTCTTTGTGTTTATATATGTATGTATTTGATAAATCATATTTTTCCTCCAGTGATGGTACAACACAGGCTCTAGGTACATGTCTTCGAGACTTCAGAAACAAACCTTACCCTGTACGTGCCAAAATCGTCTACTACAAGCAAACTTTAACGGTAGGTCAAGTTTATATCATCATAAAAAGTTTTAAAAAGGTTAATACTAAAGAACTGACTATAATTAGACCTTTTGAGTCTGATAATTTGGTATTAGCTGTTGTGATAAATGTGTCTTTTGGTCAGTCTTGCATTGTAAATGTACATCAAAACAATAGATCCATATACAACTGACAGTAGTTAATATGATCTCTAGGGAAGGTGTTTCACTATTTAACAGTCATCTCAATATCATCTTGGTGCAATTTACCTAAATTCATCTTAAAGATTTTTAGGGAAATTTACATAAAAATGTGAAATTTCCAAGCTATAATAATGTCTGAATATTCTCAATGTTTTCAGGTTTTCATCAATAACGGTTTCACTCCTGATAAAGACGATTATGAGTTCTGCACCAAAGTTGAAAACATGATCATTCCTGGGACTGGTTATTTTGGCATCTCTGCAGCCACCGGAGGACTTGCAGGTATTTGAGTTTTCTCTCTTCCGATTGAAGGTCTAATGTTGTCTTTGTTACCCTCCAACTGCATCAAAATTGAACCAACAAAGAAAAATGGTTAGCATTCAACCATTAAGTCATATGAAAGTAATCTAATGAATGGTTTATAGCCATTTCTATAGCAGGTTTTGTGGAAGAAGCCATTTGAAACTTTAAAACGTGTTTATTGTTGCTAGTGGCACTGAAATTACACACTGCAGCTTAAAAAATATGGCTAAATTTCTTTCAACAGATGACCATGATGTGCTGTCATTTTTGCTGTTTAGACTTACCGAGCCTGGGCAGAATCTGGTATGCATTTTTCCTCCCAACATATTCGCATACACACATTTAAGTATGAATAAGTACGAAGAATCGGCCCTACTTATTTCATAAGTGTCTACCTCTTACTCCATTCCTCTTGTTCATTATAATTGGAGTATGCGTAAGTGTGTCTATGTGCGTGAGTGTGTTTGAATGTGTGTTTTGTGTCTTTCTATAAAGCCTCCCCCAGAAAAAGAGATTCCCAAAGAAGAGAAGGACAAGTACCAGGAGGAATTTGAGAATTTCCAACAAGAGCTGGACAAAAGGAAAGAGGAGTTTCAGAAAGAGCACCCTGATGTCCAGGGGCAGCCCAGTGAGTTGCTCTCATTCTGTCTGAAGTTTTGACCTGAGATTCACATTCAGCTTTGAGTTTTCATGATGTTTATAGTCAATTGAAATGGCCTGGAAACATTAAGAAAAACTCACATAAAAACAAAGAAATCTAGAATGTTAAAATGTTATTAATTAAAAAAACATTTCCAATACACCTTTTATCCTGTTCTGATCTTAGATCTATGGAAGCTTGTTTCCGTGATGGAATGAAATATAAAATGTAATTGTGACTTTTTTTTCCCCTCACAATTTTTTTTCTCGTAGTTTGTTTATATCTCTCAATTCTGACTTTATAACTTGCTATTGCAAATGATAAAGTCAGAATTTCAACATATAAACTTGCAATTGTGAGAAAAATAGTTGCAATTGTGAGGGGGAAAAAAGTCAGAATTGCGAGGAAAAAGTAAAAATTGTGAGTTTATCTCGTAATTCAGACTTTTTCCCCAGAGTTTTGAGGTATAAACACTCCATTGCCAGTACTAAAGTCCAAATTGCGAAATATAAACCCACATTTGTAAGGGAAAAAAAAGTCAGAATTGTGAGAGAAAAAGTTGCAATTACCTTATTTTTGTTTTATGAAAAAAGCTTCGATATAGATCTTATTGGATGAGTTAGATTTGATTGCTAAACTTTTATTTATTTGTAAAATATTATACTTTTATTTTATTATGGTACATTTTTTTCTATCTAGATTTTTATTTGAACCATGTTTAAGGCATTTTAGGCACAACATTTTTTGCTAAACCATTCAGTCTTTTTTATTGTTTATTTATTAACTTAAAAATAAAAATCCATATTTGTAGAAAAACATCTGTTCAATGTTTCTCTTCTGGCAGTTGAGGACCTGTTTGAAAGTGTTAACGACCGGGAAATCCGTCAGGTGTTTGAGGGGCAGAATCGAATCCACCTGGAAATCAAGCAGTTGAACCGCCAGCTGGCCATGATTCTGGATGAACAACGCCGTTATGTGTCAGTCATCACAGAGGAGATCTCCAAACGCACCTCACAAGCACAGTCAGGACAGGTAGGGCATGACAAATGCATTTGATATATTGCATTTAACAGTGTATATTTACCAGCACTGGACATTCTTACATTGACCAGATTTTTATATTGAATGCCATGACGTCATCTCAGATCCAATCAAAATCCTTCATGAGATGTGATGACTTTAAATTGTAAATCAACCATACAATTTTAGTGCTTCTTGAACTGAACATTGTTATAGCAATTAATCATATTTATGTTCTAACCTATCATTGAGCCTAACTAATAGTTTACTTCCTTTTTTAAGGCTCCCACTCATGAAATGGACACCATTATTAATACACAACAGGAGGTTTTGAGAAACCTTAATGAAGTAAGGTAAGGAAAATATTGTTCTCCTTTCACAAAACAAGACTTGAATATTACTGTATTTTTCCTAAAATAAGTCACACTTAACTATAAGGAAAAAATACATAAATTGCATCAATCATTGTATAAGTCGCACTGAAATAACATTCAGAAATAATGTAAATACCAGTAAATAAAATATTATTTTTTGGGTCCACTTACTCCATAACAAATCCTTTACATTTAATTGCATTTAGAACAGAGGAGGAATGGGAAAAAAAAAAGTATAAAACAAATGATAGTGGCATTCATAATAAATAACATTTGTTATTAATGTCAAGCTTTAAAAGATTTTATTCAAAGTGAAAAAACCACTGGCTACACTAATAAACTTGGGCTCACGTACCTCTCATTCGCCACAAATGCAAAATTTGTTTTGTTTGCTTGATGTTAATTTCATTATATAAATTGCTTCAGAATATAAGTAACGGCACGTTTCAGATTTTAAAAAAAAATGGAAAATGCGATGTACTCCAGAAAATTCTTAGCCAATAAAGTGTTAAGTCGCATACAGTCTCTGAGTGAAACAACTACTTGGAGGCCTTAGCGCATTACATGCTTTTGCAAAAGACTGAACAACGCAGCAGATTAGGTTTTGTCTGTTAACTTTCTGTTTGTTGTGTTTTAACATAATGATCTAAAGATGTTCGTTGTTTAATCCAGATTAAATGCATTTGTTTGTTATTCTGTTTTGGCCTCTGTAATGTCAGCATTGTTTTTTTGTTTTGTTAGCGGACAGTTGTTTGTTTTTCTCCAGGTGTTTTTTTTTAAGCAAGGTGTAGACGAACAAGGATTAAAACACAAAGACAAAATCAAACAATAAGGCTTTAGGATTAGACACCAAAATACAGCATTTAAAACTCTTTAGCTGTGCAAGTAGAGGATTAGCCCACAAAAGACTGTTTTTACAACTCTTTAACTCAGATGTGACCAAACTATAATGATTGTTAAACCGATTTTTAGAACAACACTTACCGATGGTTTTGTTGTTTGGGATTTAAACAAGAGATTTATTTGTAACAGATGCGTTCAGATTAAGATTTTGTTGCAGAAGTACATTGTTTTTAATCTCTTAATAACCTAATTATGTGTACTTTTATTAAAACAGAATTTTACAACAGCAGGAAAATAGATACTTTATTATTAATTAATAATAGGTTACTCTATCCTTTTATGCCATCTTTTCTGTCAACAAGATGGCGTTTGATTCGAATCTATCATTTTTCAAGGCATGCAACATTTATAAAAAGGTATTTGTTCGCTATTTAGTCGATATGCAAATATTGCTATTAGCAAAGACATAATATAGCAGTCTTCATCAAAAGGGGAAGCATTGAGGACACGTTGTCGTCCTATTGTCGGTAAGTCATTGAAAAGATCAGTAATCTGTGTCGATTGTTCATTTAGGCTAATCCTATTGGTGCGCATTTAAACAGCATTTGGGCCGCAACAAGCAAATGCTCAGTTGATTGAATTCATTTTATAGATTATGCACATATTAAGATCTTGACCTTTTCTTTTTTTTTTTTTTTTATCATAATTTCATTTTACTCATCTTCGCCCAACGAAATTACTTATCCGAGGGGAAAAAGGCTTCTTCCGACATGTAGGTCATTTGAAGTGGATAAAGATTACTGGGAGATTCTAAATGTTCACTTTTTGGCCTCAAGGGAGATTTATGTCAAATTATCCCCCCACCCCCCAAGAAACAAATTTGATTTTGTTTAGACTCTTTATGGGCCTCTTTTTGATGGATTATATGCGAATCTTTAAATATATCCATCATACAACAGCGAATGCATGGTCTGCTTCTGATTGCTTTCTTGTCTTTGTAATTCCCCAAGGAGTCTGTACTTATGACTTACCAAACGTTTTCATTTTGTCCATCCCCTCATATTTTTTATCCTAGTAATCATCTTAGAATTTTGAAGACGATATCCGAAGGTTCAGGCACAGGATAATACGTGATCAGTAAAAAAAATGCAAGTTAAGCAGAGAAATTATCTTAAACATGAAGATGTGTTCCTGATTAAAAGGTTAAACTGTATGCTGCTCTTTTTTTATGTGCTGACCTCAGGTTTGACCTTGTTTTGATTAAAAATTTCACTATATATATTATTAGAAATTCTGACAATAAATTTCTAATTTAATTTGAATTGCCTTTTTTCCCCACAGTATTATAAAACAACAAAATGTTTTTGTTTATTTATTATCCAATGTATCATCATATATATAGTGATCTAAGATTTGTATAATACTCCATCTTTAATGACCATTTATGGCCGAATGAACGTGACCCCCTGAGGAAGGCTGTGGCATGACCCGAATGGGTATTTCTTAATCATCTGAAATATGTTTAAGAAAGGGGCCATGTTTTTTAGGAAGATTAATTTAGCAATCATTCCTGCTTGCACTGCATGGTAATTTCATTTTTTCTATAAGGCTGAAGGATAAATGGCCTTTTGGGAGAGTTAAGAGGAGGCTTAAAAGATTAGATTAGGACAATTCACTGTAATATTAAGATTTTCTTGGCCGAAGACCTTAGGCGCAGAAGTCATTTGCCAGTGTAATCAGGGATTTTTCACCAGCATTTTTTGCATGCAGTGCTCTCAAGTTACCACTAGAGGTGAGAGAACGACTCACAACTTTTGTAACAGCCAGAGCTGAACTGTAATTGTATGTGACAGTTTGATTTGTTGCTCATTGAGACATGAGGGAGTTCAGGAGATAAGTAGTTTGACTGTCTTTTCTTGCATGTCTACAGTTTTAAATTTGGAAATATGATTTGTATTTTTATTTTATTTCAGTGGTTATTTTATATGGTGAATATTTTTTCTTATGGTCATGTAAAACTTTGAAATATCTAGGAATTTATTAAAATAGTATTTTCTATGCCTGGAAAAGATATCGAAATGTGATGTAATTTGGGAAATATGCTCAGAAATATGAATCATCCATTGAAACGTTTTCAAATGTCAGAATGTTGTTTGTCTTTTTGGAGACATTTATATACTAATAAGTATAATCGTTTAAGTCTATAAGTTCCAAGGATTGGAACATGACATGCTGCAATTTTTTAATACTTTGAGTGAAGACAGGAAATGCAAATCATCTTTTTGCATGGTCATATCAACAATAGAGCAATAATGTCATGAAATCCAGAAAACATGAGCTTTGTGTTGAGAATCGGATCAGATATTCAAAGCTTAAAGCTGTTTTATGCATTTAAAACTCAGATTAAGTTTTGTGACACTGTGTCTCAGAGGAATTGATTGTTTGATACGATCCTCTTGTATGACATACTGTTTACTTGTACGTAAACAGGCAGAAAATGAGTTAAACTTCCTCTTAAAGCCTTAATGTTGAACCATCTGGCATGCATAATCTTTGAAATGTTCAACTTTTTTTCTTCTTGAATAATTAATAGTATTTCATATGGTATCTGACTCATAAATGTTTTTTTCAAAACATGAGGGCAAATGAAGCATTGCACTAATGTTGTTTTAATGTTGTGGTTTGTAGAAACTCATTGTCAGGCTCACTGAAGCAGTTGGCAGTGGGTCAACAGCAGGGTAACGCAGGCGGACTCGGATCATACGAGACAATCCAGCACTTCAATGACATCAAGGAGCATTTGCATGTCGTCAAGAGGAACATTGAACACATAATTCAGAAAAATGTGGTGAGTTCACAATAAAGCAGCATTTCTGATATGGATAATATATCTTATAGCACGGTCAAAGTCATAGTTCATATTTCTGTTCATCGTTTGACTAGAACATGTCTGCTGAATGTATAAATGGAAATGTTTTTTAACCATGTAGTGGTACACTTGTCAGGGTTAACCATAAATGTGTTACTTGAATAAAAAACTTTAACTGAAATAAAATAAAATAAAATAAAAACAATGTAAACTTCAATTACTTGCCAAGGCAGCATTTCTCATTTTTATTTAGTTTAACCTGGAGCTCTTTGCGCGTTGGTCAAAAATGACCGAACATTTTTTCTTTTCTTTTTTCTTTTCTTTTTTTTTTTTTCTCCAGTGAAATCAATGTACTATATTTTAGTTCAATAATGTTTTTTTTATTTATATTTTGTTTTTTTTAGGGATTTTATGTAAATTATATATACGCAGTATATTTACATTTATTCACTTTTTGAGCATAGATCTGAAAATGAAATTTCCAACTTTAACTCATAAATTTTTAATGCTTTAGAGCACAGACTTAATTTTCATCTCTTTTCAAAGATGACACTTTGCAAATTATTGCTGAAGTGAAAAGTTTTAAAAAAGTTACAGAATTTTACGTTTAATGTTATGCAAAAAGCACAAAAATACTATTTTCAATTTTATATGACATTTATATGACAAAGCCATGAATCTAAAAAAGTTGTTCTAAATTTGAGATTGATATCTCCAAAAATTAGCTTTCAGTACTGCAAGGAGCATAAGTGTAACTATTTTTTTCAGGACCATTTAATCTTTTCAAATAATTTCCCTGATTTTTTTTTTTTTTTTTTTTTTCCTTTCTTTCTTTTTTTTTCTCTTCATTATAGCAAGTGTCAATACCTTTACCAAGTTTTGAACCAAGTAAAAAAAAAAAAACATACTTTTTTTTTAACTAACTTTTTCTAAAATAACTACAACTGAAACTGAAAAGAAAGAAAAGGAAAAAAAAAAAAAAAAAACATTTTTTTTTAAACTTGAAATTGACACACAACAAAATTACTAAAACTTTAAAATTAAAACAAAATATCAAAATTAAAACAAATTCAGAATATTAATGACTAATAATATTAATAAAACTATAATAGCATCTCAGTGATGCTAAAATTGTTATATGTTATGTTATATGTTATGTTCCAATCCCTCCTCCATTTTGCCATAGTTTCCGTCTCCTCTTAAATTATCTGTTCAGATTCAATAAAAATGCCAAAAAAGAGGCAATAACCAATTTATTATTATTAATTTATTTATTTTTGTATGGTCACCATTACTTAGAATCCTGCAGAAAAGGCGAAATGTCCTGAAGTTCCTCCCTTACCCTCCTGCCTCTCTACCACACACTTTCTGGTCTTCATCGTCATTCAGTCCCTCCTCTTCTTTGGCTACGTTATGTACAAGTGAGTGAATATGTATGTTACAGTGTCCATGCAAAGCTACAAAAAGGTGTGTAAATGGTTGTGTAAAAGAGTTTTGTTCATATCTGGGTCCTTCCTACAATGGTTTGGTAGTTAAAACACTGAAATCTCACCCAGTGTCTTTGAATTAAATATTCTCTTGTTCACATAATGAAAAAGCAAGACAGGAATTAATCAAGACAGACATTGTGTATGGAAGGATTTATTTTGTCGTAGATAAAATTGAAAGTCATTGATCGCTTGACACGCACATTCGTAAAGGACTGAAAACAATCCGTATTTACTTGCATTTAATGCTTGCTGTCTCTCTCTCTCTCTCTCTCTCTCTGTTTTTGTTTATCTCATCTATCAGGAGTCAACAGGAAGCAGCAGCTAAGAAGTTTTTTTGATGATTCATAGCTCTTGATAAACACAGCACAACATGTAAATTGTCCATTTTTGTTAATTTCCAGTTTGTTTGTTTTCTGTTTGCAAACTGTAAATTATTATACTTGAAAACTTAAGTATTTTGTTTGAGATTTTTTTTAAATTCTTCATTTTTAATTTGATCAGAGTTGTACAGAGTTTGAATGACTGCTCTTTTCCAAGTGTGTGTGGCATTTTCAATGGAAGATTACTGAATATGATGTAATATATTCTTTAGAGGTCTGACATTATATTTACTGTTCAATTCTGGTCCAGGAATCATTTCAAGAACTCAGTCGCTGTCCCAGGAACGTTCTGAACTGTGGTAACTGAAGTCATTTCAATAAGATTGAGTATTTTAACACATTCCCTTTGGTATTACCTTTACAATAAGGCATTTTTTTTCCTCCACAAGTGTTAAAGCTTTATTGTATTGGCGAAAGCAAGAACCCAAAGGTTGTGAATGTGTTATTTGAATCTTTATAAAACAAAAATGTTTTTCTTCTCAAACAATTTACATAAAACAAATCAAATGACCCTTTGTGTCATCTCATTTTGTCAACATACATTTAGTCATAAACTTGCCAAAGATTATATGTTCTTAAAAGTTTTCGTAGGCCATTTTACTGCCTGTTACAAGAATATATTGTAATAATTCACTGCGCAGTGTAGATGGAAGCTTTAAAGCTCCTGGATGCAGATGTAACTCTGTCTGACAGGGACGGCCTCATGCAGGGGATTATGTAAGGAACCCAGCCGTGAGCCATAGTGCTGCTCTATAGAAGCTTCTATGAACCGGGCCATCGTTAGGGATTAGATCAGAGACAGAGGGCTTTAACACACTTTCTCCACCTTTATTCAGCTCTAATCATCACAAACAACTGATTGCATGTTGGTTTAAAGGCTTTCTGTCAATAGTAAGGAAAAGGAGCGATTACAATCCAGAATGTTTTGAAAAACAGGCCAAAAAGCATTTTGTTATGGGAAATGTTAGAAATGTAGCTTACTTGTGTTTTTGTTTGTTTGTTTTTTATTATTTTATTTTATTTTTTATTATATTATTTTTTGTTTTTATATTATATTATGTTTTACGTTTTTTTTATATACAACCCGAATTCCGGAAATGTTGGGACCTTTTTAAATTTGAATAAAATGAAAACTAAAAGACTTTCAAATCACATGAGCTAATATTTTTTTCACAATAGAACATAACGTAACAAATGTTTAAATTGAGAAATTTTACGATTTTATGCACAAAATGAGTTCATTTTAAATTTGATGCCTGCTACAGGTCTCAAAATAGTTGGACGGGGGCATGTTTACCATGGTGTAGCATCTCCTCTTCTTTTCAAAACAGTTTGAAGACATCTGGGCATCAAGTTATGAGTTTCTGGAGTTTTGGTGTTGGAATTTGGTACCGTTATTACCTGATAGAGGTTTCCAGCAAGAATGTCAAATTTGGACTCGTCTGACCATAGATCACTTTGAAACAGCCTTGGCCCACAGGACACTACAGCGCTTCTAGACCATGTTCACATATGGCTTCCTTTTTGTATGATAGAGCTTTAGTTGGCATCTGCAGATGGCACAGCGGATTGTGTTTACCAACAGTGGTTTCTGGAAGTATTCCTCTGCCCTTTTAGTAATGTCATTGATACAATCATACCGATAAGTGATGCAGTGTTGTCTGAGGGCCCCAAGACCATGGGCATCCAATAAAGGTCTTCGGCCCTTTCTCCAGTTTCTCTAAATCTTTTGATGATGTTATGCACTTTAGATGATGAGATTTGCAAAACCTTTGCAGTTTGACGTTCAGGAACATTGTTTTTAAAGTATTCCACAATCTTTCACAGATTGGAGAGCCTCTACCCATCTTTATTTCTGAGAGACTCTGCCTCTTTAAGACATCCCTTTTATAGCTAATCGTGTTACAGACCTGATATCAATTAACTTAATTAGTTGCTAGATGTTCTCCCAGCTGAATCTTTTCAAAATTTCTTGCTTTTTCAGCCATTTGTTGTCCCCGTGCCAACTTTTTTGAGAACTGTAGCAGGCATCAAATTTAAAATGAGCTCATTTAGTGTGATAAAAATGTAAAATGTCTCAGTTTAAACATTTGTTATCTGTGTTCTATTGTGAATAAAATATTGGCTCATGTGATTTGAAAGTCTTTTAGTTTTCATTTTATTAAAATTTAAATTTGGATTATATATTATATTATATTTTTGAGCATCCTGACCAGCCAGCAGATTTCACTGATGTTAAATACAGCCTACATGCTTTAGGCATGTCATATACAAAGTTAATGTTTGCCTTATAGCTTTTTAAAATGCTATGCAATATTAATAAATCATTATGCACAGGAAGTTGCGGAATCATTGTTTGGATGCTACAGGCTGTCAGCATCCTCTTTACTAGCATCCATTTGTGACATTAGAGTATTGCACTGGGATATGCCAATGCTTCTTAGTGCTGATAATCCAACAGCCGTTCCCTCCCTCTGTCCCTCTTCGCTCTCAATTACTGCTCTATGCTTCAGCTTGATTGCATACTCTCGCTCTCTACCCCACCCCCTCCTCTCTCTTTTCAGGGGATTACATGGAGAGATGGCGTGTATGTTTAGCACATCTGTCACTCCATCCCACCTTGCTGTGCAATCAATCCAGCACAAGCACACTGGCTCAATTGCAAACAAATTCAAATGGTCCCCAATACATTTTAATAAGTTCACATAGGGCACTTAGGTTTAATTTATTATTAGTGCTAAGTGATGGGCAGGTTAAAGGGTTAGTTCACCCAAAAATGAAAATTCTGTCATCATTTACTCACCCTCATGTTGTTCCAAACCTGTAAGAGTTTCTTTCTTCTGTTGAACACAAAAGAAGATATTTTGAAGAATGCTGGTTACCAGACAGTTGATAGTAGCCATTGACTTCCATAGTAATTTTTTACCCCTTACTATGGAAGTCAATGAAAGAAACTGTTTGGTTACCCATATTCTTCAAAATATCTTTTTTGTTTAACAGAAGAAAGAAACTCATAAAGGAACAACATAATTCTGTCATCATTTACTCACCCTTTTCATTTTTTGGGTGAACTATCTCTTTAAATTGTTTTGCTTTTATTTGCATTTGTTCCTGTGACTCATTTTATTGCACTTCCTATATGAATAGTAGTTGTCTTCCCAAGGCAACCATATTGTCACCTCATGCAAATTCAAATTTTAAGAATTTTGTGCACAACAATTCACTCTTTAAATGACCTTCCCTTCAGGAATAATTTGTTTACACCATATTTATGTTTCCAAGAGACCCATAATGGAACGTTATTGGACTGTGGGGACACAATGGTGTCCTTACTGCTTTAAGTGTCTTCACCTTGGACAGGCAATGTGTGCTTCAGTTGTGACTGTGTCAAAACTTTAATAGGAGATAATCGCCTCACAAAAAGAGAGTTGTTTTGTGGGACAATAGTGAAACTGCAACATGAATTGAACTGAGGTGCTTTGAATCCATCAACTGCAAATAATAGGATAAAACGAGACCTTTTCCTTTTGGTAGTTGAGGTTTTTTATTTATTTATTTATTTATTTATCACAAGAGTCATGGGAGTTTGTAGGAACACAAGTTCGTAGGTATCCCACATTTACCACAGGACAATCATTGTGTCAGAGCTTTGAAGGGAGATAATCACCTTACAAAATGAGAGTGCAAATTAATTTTGCAGGACAAACCATCAATAATTTATTTACAAAGGTCATGGGAGTTCAAAGAATTGAAGGTGCTTAGTGTGTATTGTACAAAAAGGACATTTGCTGCTCCATGTGTGAGTGATATGCTACATGCTAATAGGCAAACTCAATAGCTGATAACTGAACTATTTTTTGTTTAAACCATACAAAATCTAACAAGTTATGGTTGTTTTGAGGTTAAAAAAAAAACAAAAACAAAAAAACAGCTTAAATAAGTCTGAGGTACACCACCACCAAAGCTGTTTTTACCACAGGACAATCATTGTGTCCGAGCTTTAAAAGAGAGATAATCACATCACAAAACGAGAGCACAAAATTCAAGAGTTGTTTTGTAGGACAATAATCAAACTGTGACATTAATTGACCTGAGGTACTTATCAACCGCAAATAATAAAATTAAACAAAAACTTTTGGTCATTTCTTTCAGTTTATGCTGCTCCATGTGTGAATGTAATGCTACATGCTAATATGCTACTTAGCGAATTCAATTCCTGAAATGAGCTATTCTTTGTTTAAACAGTGGAAAATCTAACAGCTAAACAGTCTAAAATTGTGTGCTACCTGCTACCAGGTTGGTCAAGTTTAAAGAATTTACAATGGTTTTGGGCATTTGTTAGCTAGTCAGTCTGGAAGATCAGCTCACTCCGCTAAATGAGCTGAACACCATCTTTGCCAGACTGGGAGAAGAACTAGACCACCTGAAGACCGTCTCTGCCAGTCTGGAAGACCAGCTAGAACACTGAAGACCAGTTTGGTCACTTTGGGAGACCTACTAAACTACCAGAAATCCATGGCAATTGTTTCTCTCTCTCTCTCTCTCTAGAGGTCAGTATTTCATCTCATGTTTAATAACCATCATCTGTTTTTCTTGAATCATCTCAACAGAAAGTTATTGAAGAACTTATGAAACACCTCCTGGTTGTTTGCAAGTAAATTTGGTGTATAAATCTCCACATCCTGTGAAACAGATAAACAGGTTTATAATCCTTTAGCTGTGCTTCTTTGGGCTCAGAAGGGGTATAAATGGAAAATCTGGGAACCAGCTGCATTGGTCAGTCCCTCATTAAGTAATGTGATTAGCAGTCAGTGGGTGGATACAACAAATGTGACGTCAACGGTGGAGACCAACCTAATCTCCAAAACACAATTTTTTTCTAGTTTTCTCTGTGATCGTTGTCTACTACTGATATTTTTCCCTTTAGTTAGAGCTTATGATTGATAAATGCATTGGGTTCTTTCACTTTTATTGTGTGGAAAAGAGAAAGCACACAGCCATCTGCCTCTCAGAGTAGACGGCCGTATCTTAATCCAGATTATGGCTGCACCATAAACGTTTTTTTTTTTTTTTTTTCCTAGCCACCATTTGTAGTCAACAGTGTGTCCTTGATAACAGACAGGCAGGTCGGTTAGCCTAGCTCCAATTAGACCACCAACAATCCATCTGAGGGACATCTCTACTGGAAACTAAGGAATTTAACCAAAGGAGTTCAAGGAATCACAACTTGGTTTCAAGTTAGAGACTCCAAAAGGGTACATAATGGCGTTTTTAATCAAAAGTATGGTGGGGAACCCACTGAAGGGAATGGGACTTGGAGGAGGTGAGGAAAAGGCTGAGGAGGAGACCCCCAAGGACCCTGCAGCGGCCGCCGGCATGACTAGAGAAGAATATGAGGAGTACCAGAAACAGCTAGTGGAGGAAAAGTAAGTAAAGTTTGGGCCTCCTGGCCCTATTTTGTGCTTGCATAATAAACCTTAGGCTTTAATGACCTTGACAAAGTAAATGAAAAAAACTTGCATATTGCATCTTGTATATTGTTTTTAAGTTTGGTTTTTTATCTTTTTTTGGAGATTGTTTGGTTCTTAGTGGGATTAATGCATTGTTAATCCCAATGACACGTACGCTGTTAACAAGTCAGATTTAGATCCTTCTGTATGTTCCATCCTTAAAGGTGATGATGCATTACAAAAACACTGTTAGCCTGTTCAAATAAAGAGCTGCATTGATGTCCATTGTACAGCTTAACATGGAACAACATGAGTCATGATGCAAGCACATAAATATAATCTCCATAGTGATGTATTCATGCTAAGACCTGCACCTTAACTATCTCTGGGTGTAAAAAAGATGATGATGTCAACGATTAAAGACGAACGGACGCCATGTTGGTATCAGAGAGTAAGCGTCAGATGCTAGTTGCTAATCAGCCCTAAGAGCAGAGCTTTGTGTGGGTTATCCATGATCTGGATCATGCTATTTTTAGAAACAATCACAGTAGCGTTGGAGTAATGAAAGTATTGGAGAATGTTGAACGTCTGCATATTTAAAACCCTTCATTCCTTCCTTACTTCCTTACTTCCTTATCCATTTTGCTTTTTGTTAGCCTTTTGTTAAAAAGGCATAGTTGATATTTATTTACGGCTATTTCATTGTTGCAGTGTAACAGTTGAAGTCTGATTTCATTGTGTTATCTAAAAAAATATATTTTTGATGTACTGAAATTCAGTGTTTATCGGTCAGCACTGTAAAAAAGCATTTTCACGATTTGTTATCACAACATTTTTTCTTTTGTCAAATCAACTTCAATAATTAATGTGGTTCAGATAACATAATATTTTGAGTTTCTGTTGATTAAACCAATCACCTTCATTGTATTAACTTAAATTTTTCATTTCAATGAACTCAAAATGTTTAAGGCAACCAAGTAACTTACTTTAAGTTAAACCAACAATTCTTTTTCACAGTGTGCTCAGAAACAGGGAATGTGATTACATAAGCAGATTAATACATGGAATGACGGCGCTCATTCTGGTTATAAAAATCATTAGCGTTTTGGTACCAATCATGGTTGTATTTTATACGTAAAAAGTATATGTAAACAAAATACATTTTGAAGAAAAAAATACTTCGTTATATATGTTATGTTTTACTAATTTTGTGAAACTCAGATCTAACTACATTATATACACTGTATGTGGTTCTTTATTTGAAATATTTATCTTAAAGGCTGTTACCTTTTGTATTGAGACAATAAGGAGATTTTCAAATCATACGGATCAAATTGTACAGAAAAAGCATGATTGCAACTATTGCCAGTTTAATCCCAATATTTGATATGATTCATGTTTAAAAGAGATGAGATAACAACTAGCATCAGCAGGCTCACTTAAGTAGAAATATAACCAGGTTAGAAACAGTGGATTCATACAATAAACATACATGTCTTCTGTGAGATTACATCTAAACATCTTTGTGTAGCTTCAGATCAAACACCCAAAGGATTTTATTATCTAGTTGTTGCTGGTAAACTAGCTTTGCTTCATGTATAGTCGTCACACTGCTTGAACAATGCCATAAGCATCCTGAAGCTCTTTATCTTGAATTAAGCTGTAAAGCTAAACCCCAGAGGTCATTTCATTCTACCGCTACAGTGTTCTGTCACGCACAGATTTTAAAACAAAATGTTTGTGCAGTGCATGTTTTCCAGTGAATTATATATGTTTACGCTGGTGTTTTTCAACATTAAAATCACAAGATTATTATGCACTGTATTACATAGAAAAAATAGATTAATACACAGTGTTTTTCTTAGCACGTGATAATGTGTTGTTAAAACATTTCTGATCCACAGAATGGAGCGAGATGCAGATTTCTTGCACAAGAAAGCAGAGAGGGCAACCCTGAGGGTTTGTCTACGAGAAAAATACAGACTTCCTAAAGTAAGAGCCACTTTGCCTACCCCCTTCCTTCTCATATACAAAAATAATTAATTTTTAATTAATATATTTTAGTTGACTTTCATAATCAGAATTGTAAGATTATTTATATACACTACAACTCAAAGTTTTGAGATTTCTTTTAATGTTTTTGTACGAAGTCTCTTATGCTTATCAAGGCTGCATTTATTTATTAAAAAATATACAGTAACATTGTAAAATATTATTACAATTTAAAACAACTGTTTTCTATTTGAATATATTTTAAAGCGTAATTTATTCCTGTGATGCAAAGCTGAATTTTCAGCATCATCACTCCAGTCTTCAGTGTCACGTGATCCTTCAGAAATCATTCTAATATGATCATTTGCTGCTCAAGAAACATTTCTTATTATTATCAATGTTGAAAACAGTTGTGCTGCTTCATAGTTTTGTGGAAATGGTGATAATTTTGAATAGAAAGTTCAAACGAGAAGCATTTATTTTGAAAAAATAATTATTTTGTAACATTATGTCTTTACTGTCACTTTTGATCAATTGAATGTGTCCTTGCTGAATACATATTTATTGAATGCTTTAAAATAAAAATAAATAACTGACCCCAAACTTTTATAAGTCATTTGATAAGTCATATTACTATGACACTTAAAGTAACAAAGATTTATTAGGTTGAAAATAATTTGTTGAAACCATTTCTAGAATTCCTAAATTTGCATTTGGCTCCCACACACACACATAGACAAAAATGCATTTTCTCCCATATGGATGCTTTGAGTGGCTCTGATCTCTTGGCACTTACAATAAATAAGCTAACCAGATTAAGAGAGTTAACTGAGGTCTGCGCAAGCCTCCAACAATATTGGCTTTCCACAACATCTGTTCGTCTTTGTACAGCTTCATTTTCTCTCTTAAATCTATGTAATACAATAATGCAAAACAGCTATCATGAGTCTAAAATGTTTGGTGCTCTACGGTCATTTAATTTTACTTTTTTTTTTGTTGTTGTTTTAGAATATTTTACTTCAACAGAATGGTACGAAACTTAAAGGTTTTGGCACTTGCTATGTGAACACAACAAAAAGAAAATCATGACATGATTCAAAAGGTTAAATGTTCCTGAAGAAAAAAAAAAAAAAGTCTTGCTTGTACTCCTTGTGGTCAAAAATGGCCGCATTGGAAATGAATGGGAAACTAATTTCATCTAGTGGAAACTATTGGTACTGCACCCAAACAAAATCTTACTGTAAGCTAATTTTTTGAGATATCAACCCCAAGTTTCGAACACAACTTGTTTAGATTTTTGGATTTGATTTTCTCACAGTTTTACAGTAAAACATGTTTTGGAAAATATATATTTTGTATTTTTGTGCATTTTTCGTATCACTAAACATACATTTCTTTAACTTTTATTCACTTCAGCAATAATCTGCCAAGTGTCGTCTTTAAAATGAGACCAAACTTAAGTCTATGCTCCAAAGCATTCAAGATTTATGACCGTTTAATGGGATAGTTAACCCAAAAATGAAAATTCTGTCATCATTTACTCACCCTCAAGTTGTTCCAAACCTGTATAAATTTCTTTGTTCTGCTAAACAAAGGAAGATATCTGGAACTAGTAGGAAAAAAAATACTATGGTAGTCAATGGGAGCGAGATCTGCTTGGTTACAAACATTCAAAACTACAAAACTTAAAATATAATTTAATACCATAAAATCCCCTAAAAATAAAAAAAAATTAAATAAAAAACATTATCAAACTAAAATATAGCATTCATTTCATTTCATTGAAAAAAATAATAATAATAAAATAAAAAAAATAATATATATATATATATATATATATATATATATATGACCACCATGCAAGGAGCACCAAAAATAACCATATCTGTGGTTCCATAAAGAACCTTTAACATCCAAGGAACCTTTCCATTGCACAAAATGTTCTTCACACTAATATAAAAAAGGTTTCTTTTAGGAATTGTCCACTGAAAGGTTCTTCAATGGCACAAAAACTGTTCTTCTATGGCATTGATGTGAAAACCCCCTTTTGGAACCTTTAAGTTTTTAAGACAAATCTCCTTGAAATTCATTGGTTGAGACAATGTAAGACTGGTCAAGATGTTAAAAAAAACTGTGCAATGCGCAACTGATCCACATTGTTTATTTTTTCATTTATGAACACTGATGTGCCTATATTGTGTCCCCGTTTGACTCCATGTGTGGGTTTCTCCCTCAGAGTGAGCAGGACGAGAACATGCTCCAGATGGCAGGAGATGACGTGGATGTTCCCGAGGAGCTGCTCAAGATGGTGGATGAGGACGCCACAGAGGAGGAGGAGAAGGACTCCATCCTGGGGCAGATGCAGAACTTACAGAACATGGACATGGATCAGTTAAAAGAGAAAGCCAGCGCTACACTGACAGAGATGAAGTCCAAGGCTGAGGAGAAGTGTTCTGTCATGTAGTGATTTAGCAAATTTCTTCAAACCAGGGCTGCATTTCCCAAAAGCATTGTAATCCTAAATAGATTGTAGAACCATTGCCACAGAGGGTCTCTGCAATCAATGATGCTTTGGAGAAACCAAGCCCGGGTCTCTTTTAGAAAAAAATAAACAAAAATTTCTTAATTTTCCCTCCGCATTGATTGATTGCTGTTGAAGTTTCGGTGACACTTTACAATAAGTTTAATTTGTTAACATTTGTTAACTATATTCGTTAACATCAACTGGCAATGAAATTGCTTCTCCTGTTCTATAATCATTGCTTTGTACCAATGTTAGTTTTTGCTTAATCTTATGTAACTTTATTACTTTGAGTTTGATGAACTTAAACCATTTAAGGCAATTGGTTTCCTCACACCATTTAAGTAGCTATATAGTTGTTAAGACTTAGATTTGTTACGTGAATTCAAACAGAATGAGTGGATGTAACTTAAAATCTTTAAGTTGAGTTTACTCTAATGATTGACTAAACCAACACTAAAATATAAGTGAATTTAACTTAATGTATATGAGTTTACAATACTCATACTTACTGGTTTTAAAACTTAAATGGTTTAAGGCAATCGGTTTCCTCAAATGGTTTGAGTTATTGTAACTTATCGGGTTTCTTAGTTAATCTTAATTCCAATATTTACTAATAGGCCAACATTTTTAAAATAAATAATTGTACTGATTTAAATTAGTTAATGCACTGTGAACTAACAATGAACTATTGTATTTTTATTAACTAACATTAACAAACGTTAATAAATGGTGTAAAAAAAAACAACAAAAAAAAAACATATGTTAACTAATGTTAACAAATGAGACCTTATTGTAAAGTGTTACCAAAGTTTCATCCAAGTTTTTAAATCCCAAAGCTGCAACATCTGATTCTAGATCAGCTTTTCAGCTTCTCTGAATATCATTTGCTTGGCCCCCAATTTTGCTGTTGGACTTTATTTCTTTTGTATGTTTTGTTTGAATAAATGATGTTGTAGTCCGTTTCCTGCTCTTTTTTTGTGCATATGTTGCAATATTTACCTGTAAATATATCTAACAAACGTATAATGACTTGAACCAGAGGCGGAGAAGCTCTGTTTAATTCCCCCTCCTGCTTTTTTGCACAAGGGTTTGAGATGAACGTGATGCTGTTATTTCTTCTTTTCTTGACAGCTGACCATAGCGTTGACGCATATGATATTGTAACGCTCATTAGGATTCTTTAGTCCTATGTATTAACTTTTTATGTGAGGTAAATAGGCATGTATATGATTGATGTCTAATGTGTAAACAGATTAAACAGATGAATAAAACAGACGACTGAAAAACTGTGGGTCTGTTGGGTATTTGTGATCAAAGTAAGTATGTCTGTGAGATTTTCTTGGTCGGAACTCGGTCAATGTTTTATTTCATGCAAGAAAACAAGCATAATAAAATTTAAAAAGGGCCAGATGACTGGAGAAAATAAATATTAAATAATTTAAGTTCATGATTATTTAGCATGTATTTGGAGTTTAAAAGATTACCTTAACATAATAATCTTGTTTTCACATTATATGACCTCATATTTATTGGGTGGAATATTTGCACTTTAAAAATTGCCCAGTGGCAATTTACAAAAAGATAAAGACAAACCAAACAGGTAATTAAAAAGTTGTGAAGAGAAAAACACATTATACTTAATTTTAAGGTGACATATTATGTTGTACTTATTCAAATAAGTACTGAGTACTATTATTTAACTACTACTGTACTTACTATAGAGTTACAGTTAGGGTTAGGGTTTGGTTTAGGGTTATACATAATTTACTGTTATATACTATAGTAAGTAAATATAATATACACGTTAGTAACTATGTCACCTTAAAATAAAGTGTTACCGAAAAACGTAGGCTATTTCCCCTTCCAATATAGGCTAGTCTTAGTCTCATAATTCTCAATGTTTCACTATCTGGATATTAAAAAATAATATTTAATAAAATATTTAACACATTCGTTGATATAAATATAGATACTCCTCTATTCTGAGGAGTTAATCAATACATTTAATATATATATATATATATATATATATATATATATATATATATATTCTAGTATTTTGCAGTGTATTTTTGTTTTTCAAGTGTGTGTGTGTGTGTGTGTGTGTGTGTGTGTGTGTGTGTGTGTGTGTGTGTGTGTGTGTATCTTTGAATAAATCTCGGAATACCAACATTATCTGTTGTAATTAGGGAAAAGCCAAGCAGTTGAAAGGATTTGTGCTGTTTTGGATAGAGGGGGGAAAGTGTGTAATCCCTTCAAACCAGCGTGTGTCCTGCGGATTATCAGACTGCTGTCAATCTTTGTTCGGAGCTAATTACACGTATCCATTCAATATTGAGGAAGTTTGCAAATTCTTCCAATTAACTGCACCTCAATTGTAGGCTAGCTCTCAGGGGTCGCGCGCTTGCTGCTTGAGATCGCGTTTTGTTCATGTAACAAAATCCCCTAATGGTCGAAACCACTCCATGCTCGAAGTGTAGGCTCAAAGTAGTTCTTGGTGATGTTTTATCGTTTTAGACAGGTAATTAGGCGTATTAAATGTTTCATCACCAAGTTAAATTAGATATGATAATTTATTTGTACCAATTTGACAATTTTAGTCTATTCTGAGCAGGCATATTCCGTTAGGCCCAATGGATTTCAATATTTTGTCGTTCGCAAACAGAGTTTAAATAACGTTTACATTTTCTTCTAGAAATTATCTATGAACTATACTTTGTTATTTTTGTTACTATTTTATTTTTATAGGTTAGAAGAGTATAGCCTTTACAACAATAACAAGACAGACTGCGGAGTTTTAGGCTATTAAGGCCCATTTTGTTTAAATGTCTGTAACTCAGTGTTTTATTTTTTATTTACTTACTTATTTATTGCACTGTGTCTCAGACTTTGATATAACATTTTCGCACAAATTAAAGTTTAATGTCTACTATCTTTAAAAATAATAATAATTTCAAGTAGGCTAGCTTACTATGTCCTACTCTTTCATTTAAAATGTTTTAATGGTAAATATGAAGGGGTCGTTTTAATTCAAAACATCAATCAAATAAAATTGGGAACAAATATAGAACTATAAAGCCTTGTGTTACTCTCACATATGTGGCAAATGTGTCATTTTGTTACATTTTGTAAATCCTTTATATTTCTAAACAGAAACGTTCAACTTTTACTGTCAGCTCAGGAGGGTGTGATAATAATGTGGCAGTGATTTCACCATGGTAAACTAACTTAACTTTCCTTTAAAGTGTATAAGAAGCTTTTCTGTTTAAAATGTACGTTGTTTATTCATTTATAAAACAACTAGTTAGGTGCACGTGGTTACCACGGAGCGTTTTTGTAAACTGACGTTTTTAATGACATTTTGCGCGTGCAGAGATCTTGTAAGTTTGATCTGTTTTGGCCTTAAAGATGTAATCCCAGCCCCAGTTCCTCTCATTTCTACAGGCCATCATGATCAAGACATCTGGAGTGGGAAAAGATTATTTAAGATTTATGTAAGGCGGTTTATAAAGCTGCCATTATGGCCACAAGAATCTCTGGGAGGAGTTAAATGCTCTGCCCAGGGACAATACTACATCCCTCACTCTGGCCAATCTGACGTTTCTTGACGTGTCGAAGGGGATGTCACTCACACAATAGAATCCCGGTCGAGGGGATCCATATAAGGCCCCTGGGGGCCACTGGATCCTCAGTGTGTGCAGGACCACTACTGGAGAAAGTTGCGTGATTTGCTTCTGCTGGGACAATCTGGACTATTGGATGTGCTGCTGAGTGTATTGATTATGAAATATAGCCTATAAAACGGGAAAATCTTAAGCTGAGCTTTCCATACTTTGTTTTTTCCAAATCAAAACGTTCGATGAGGCTTGTTGGATCACAGTCCCAAGACATGGAAGAGCGTCTTTCCCCATCCGCGCGTTTGGTTCGCAGTCCTGGATCCCAAACGAGGATCCACAGCATTGAATCCATTTTGGGATTTAAAGGAGAGAATATGTTCCACCCGGCGTTTACCTATGGATCAGGAAAGCCAGTCAAAGACACTGAGCACTTGTTGTCCCCCAAAAAGGACTCTAAGAACTCCAAGAACTTTGAAGGTGAGTAAACAGATGCGCAAAGTTTTTAGGGTTTAAAACTGGACGTTTTGGCAGCACTTCTTTTATTTTCAAGTAATTAATAATCTAAATGTAGCCTACATCTGAGGCACATTTAAATAGGCTATTAATATAAACTGAAAAGTTTATTGATAGTTTTAGGCGTTTTTATTTAAATTGTAGCCTAAATGAAAAAGACGTTAGAGATAAAAAAGAAAGAAACAGAAAACGTTAAATTATTTGAAGAAATATATAAATATAATTAAATATATGACGATGTTTAATATACGAATAAAAGTTTAATGACTTTTAATGTTTTCGCGTAAAGTTTAAAAAAAAAAATTAAAATGACAGAATTTTGATTAAAATATAAATATGTCGCACCTTCTCAAGGAAAACTCTACATTATTTTTTATACAGGTGTCTGTAGATCTGCTGTCATGGTCAGTCCGGATCTGCCGGATGCGGATGGTGGTAAATTTTCTGATGATGAAAATCCCAAGAAAAAGCACCGGCGGAACCGGACCACGTTCACCACATTTCAGCTGCACGAGCTCGAGAGGGCGTTTGAGAAGTCGCATTATCCAGACGTGTACAGCAGAGAGGAGCTCGCGCTCAAGGTCAACCTGCCAGAGGTTCGAGTACAGGTGAGCACGTGATGGACTTCATGATCTGTGTATTTTGAGAATATAAGACTGACGCATATTAGCAATGGGATAACCTTATTTATAGGACTCTGTTCAAATTTTCGTTTAAAATCAGCTAATTAATGTTTTGTAATCAACTAATCAAAAGTAGTTTTAAAGTTCAGCAAATATAGATATTATTTCTTGTGTAGTCCCAGAGGAAATTTGGCCTTCTTTTTGATTTTATTAGAATTTTATGTTTTGATTTAATAATTTTAGTGACAGCTGATTAACCTCTATGGGGGAAAAAGTCCTAAAATGTGTAAAATTTTATGTGGTTTCAAATATTGTTGAGCAAATTATGATTCGACCATAAATAATTGCCAAAAAAGTTTAAATATAAATAGCATACAATGTAATCATAAACATAAATTATGGAAACATATTAATCCATTTTTGCAAGTGTACACTGTCAAAAGTGGTATACCTGCAATTGTTATCTTAAAGAGTTATATCTACACTGTCAAAAATAATTTTTGTTTTAACTTAAAAAAGTAAGTTACCTGGTTGCCTTAAAATTTTGAGTTCACTGAAATTAAAAGTTTGAGTTAATACAATAATACAATGGCGATTAATGGAATCAACAGAAACTCATAATATTATGTTATCTGAACCACATTAATTATTATTAAGTTGATTTGACAAAAGAAAAAAATGTTTTTTAAGGTGTACTTGGTTAACCCATAAAAAGTGTAGTTAGTTTAAACTGATGTATATAGGTTGGTTGAGTGATGTTAAATAATATTTTTCGACTTAATAAAATAAAAGCATTTCATTTAGATGTTACCATTTTGTTCAGTGTATTTGAGGGGGTTTTACATAAGAGCATCTGAACTTCCCTCACAATGGGACTTTTCAATATGTGCAACTTTTGCATTATAAACTAAATCCTTTTTTTATGTCACATTTCAGGTGTGGTTCCAAAACCGCCGTGCAAAGTGGCGACGTCAAGAGAAACTGGAGGTGAGCTCCATCAAGCTGCAGGAGTCCTCCATGCTGTCCATCCCCAGATCAGGGCCACTGTCTCTGGGTAGCGGTCTGCCGTTAGAGCCCTGGCTTACCGGACCGATCTCTTCCTCCAGCTCTCCCCTGCAGTCCCTACCCAGCTTCATCACCCCTCAGCAGGGAGTACCAGCTAGCTACACCCCTCCACAGTTCCTCAGCTCATCCACGCTCAACCACCCTCTGCCCCATATAGGGGCGGTGTGCCCCCCTCCACCAGCGTATCAGTGCTCAGGGTTTATGGATAAATTTTCACTAGAAGAGGCAGACCCACGAAACACAAGTATCGCCTCGCTAAGAATGAAAGCTAAGGAACACATCCAGTCTATAGGGAAGACGTGGTAGACTGAGAATGATGCTGGACTGAGACACTCAGAGACTTGTTTGCATCTCCTTTAACTTTCTAAATCAGACTCTGTTTGGTCCTGAAAGTGGTTTTCACACCTGTTTGTGGTTCATAAACCTCCCAGAGTTGTTCCTTGTACATTACTGTCTTTTTTGTTTTATTTTTTATCAAGAGTTCAATAAAGTTCGCATATAATTCAACCCTTGTTGGACCAAAAAAAGCATTTAAAGAGAGAAATAAATGTCAGTCAAATAATGTTTGCATTATAAATGCATGCATTTAATTTCACTGAATCACATTTGTCCAATTCAGAATTTCAGTTATGCTTTTAAAATGGCAATTCAGTGCTAGGAATGATTCACTGTTAAGTATTGTACAATGCAGACGGCCACTTTCCATGACGTGTTGTTGTATGTTTTCACACTGTACAGATTAATTTTGTATTTTATAATAAAGACAAATTCATAAAAATATCAAATGCAACCTGTCTCTAATAGTTCTTAATGCTTATTCAAATTTTTGAGGTTATGCTATATCATACTAAACTTTTTTTAAAACTAAAATAACTAAAAATATATATTCCATCAATTATGTTTTTAATGCATATTTATTATAAATTAATTTTCATTTCTATCTGCTATAAACGTTCGTTGTTAGGGTATTATATATTCTATATAATCCCAGAATTAAATATAAATTGTTATTTATAATATAAATTATTATTTTTACTTTTCAGTTAATCCGGTTCTTACAGGCTACCCGCAGAAAGTCATCATACTGTGAGTTCGCAGAGCGTTGGAGCGGCAGACGCCTCACTGTGGCGCTTCTCCTTGATTCTGCCGCCATCTAGTGGTTGCGTTTGGAACATTCTTCTCCGCCCACACTGTGCGATAATAAACCAATGTCTTTACAATCAGTGTAAAGTAATCAGACTAGAGTTACTTTTTTATTGATTACAAACATGATGGCTATTCTCAGTGGCAGTAAATTATTCATAATTAATTGATACTCCCAACTGTTTTTATTTTAAAATTGTTTATTTAATTTTTTAATGATTTAAGTACTTAATAGTTTTTCATTAAATTCTCGAACCCCTGCAGTACTATAGTAATTTATAATAAATACTATAGTGTTTTTGAACCATACTATAGTAAAGTACTTGAATTAATGTGTTGTGGTAATTCTATTTCTATTAAAAGTTACCGTGGTAACATAACAACTATAATAATATAACCTAAACAAATTACTTTACCTAATACTGTACTACGTTTTCTACAACTAGGCCTATAGGGTATATTATACTACAATATACACTACAGTTTACTGTAGTAAAAACTAAAGTATACTACAGTATTTATTACAGTTCATCAATTCACTATAGTTAATACTACAGTATGCTGTAGCATTCATTAACAAAGTGTTGTAAATACTATAATATATACAGTATACTACAATTTAATGTAATGTGTGTAATGTAATGGATTACGTTACTAATTACAATTTTTGTCATGTAATTTGGAATCAGTAACTGACTACAATGTAAGGAATAATTGACGACGGGCTGTTGAATTGAGTTACTACGGTTACCATCAGTGTTGCCAAGTCCGCGGTTTTCCCGCGTTATTGGGCTACTTTTACACTGTTGCCGCGGGTTGTTTTTCATGTCCGCGGGTTGAATCGACCCAAAATAACGTTATGTTTAGCCCCTGGAATGCGAATTTTACCAGGGGAGACCCGCCAAAAACGCAAATTCTTTTTTTTTTATTTTGTTTTTTGTTTTGTTTTTTACCTTGGGACCCTCCTGAAATGCGACTGGGCTAGTTTTGAGGAGCAATTGGGAGGGTTTTGTTGTGAAAACCTGGCAACCCTGGTTACCACACCTCAAGACACTGTTCCAAAGTTGTATTTAAAGACATTTGTCAGGGTTTGGTCCTAAAAACTAATTTCTTACGCATCTCATCCCAAGCCTCCATTGCTAATTCCAAAACATAATTTCAGAACTAGTAATGGAGACTTGAGCCTTGATAGCAGAATGATACATTTGATACAGTTATTAACACAGTTAACAGAGAGAGAGAGAGAGAGAGAGAGAGAGAGAATTAGCCTACCTGAGTCTGTGCCTCTCTCACGGCAGCAGCGTCTCTCAACTAATAGCGAAACTATAAGTTTATCTACCTCAAGAACCGCACAGTTATTACCTCGCTGGCGAGTCTTGTATCTTTTAAGCTGCTAAAATATTTTACTGATTAATTCGTCAGAGCAGCGCTGACAAAATGTTTCTGTGCGAGTGTGTGTCCTTACTATACAGTAGGCTACGTGTGTACGTTTGAAAGAGAGAGGGAGCACGAGAGAGTATGCATTCAGGACACAATAAAACGTAGTTTGTGGCAAAAAACATGACAATAATTTGTCATTTTCATCCTACTGTTTACTATATTTATTTGCTTGGTAGTTGTGGGTTTTGGTTCTTTTGCGGTTGTTTGGCAAAGTGATATGGAACTGTAAAGCGGTCAAGACCTGCCTAGAACCTACGATCCTCAACTGGATGGAACTGAATTAAATACTTTGAATGTTGCGATCCTATCTGACTTATGATAGCAACCTGAGTCGTAACAAAGCACTGTTCGCCAGAGGAGAACTGGCCCCCCGACTAAGCCTGGTTTCTCCCAAGGTTTTTTCTCCATTTTAACACCTGTTTGCCACCTGATGTCACCTGTTGGAGTTTGGGTTCCTTGCCGCTGTCGCCTTTGGCTTGCTTAGTTGGGGACACTTGACAATTGACATTTGATATTCAACAGTGCTTTGATCTGCCTGCATTGACACTATTCCTTAAGAGCTGCTGTGCAGCCAAAATAATGTACCAGTTATCACTGTAAAGCTGCTTTGACACAATCTACATTGTAAAAAGCGCTATATAAATAATGGTGACTTGACTTGACTAGAACTACTTTAGCCGTGTGTTTCCCTGAAAATAATTACACACCTTAGAACATTGGTCAACCAATCAGATTCGAGCATTCAACAGCTCCGTAGTATAATTGTAACCCAGTATTGCTTACAATCTATACATTTTTAAATTTGTGGTGAATTTTAAGTTGTGTTCTATATAGAAATAGTTTCCCGCTTTCACTCACCTTTTTTATTTTTATTATAATTAGGAGTTATTATGAATCAGGGGTTTTAAACTTTTTAATTTTTCAAAGTGAAAAAAACAAACAAAACAAAAACCAGATACAATGATCTCTTGTGCCTGCTTCTTTACTAAAATATAATGGCAGCTCTCTCTCTCTCTCTCTCTCTCTCTCTCTCTCTCTATATATATATATATTCAAATTATTCATGGTATTATACAGTTTTTTGATATATATTTTTTTCTTACACACTGTAAGATGTGCAAACCTTTAAAATAAAATAGAAATCTCTTGTACATATACATATCAGCTAGCTAAATTTCACTAATTTTATATAGTTGTTTGCATTACCAGTTTAGATCATTCAAGACACCCGTACCAAACCCATCTGTATGAACACACATCACTACTACCACCAAATCTGACATTTGGCATTTTTGCAATAACGTTATCAATGATGCAATTAGATTCAGATTCACAGAGGTCACAGGTATGCTGAATTTCTATTAGTGGTCGTTTATATGTGACAAATGAGAAAAGCACAAATCAGAGTGAAGTAGATGAACTTAACCAAATGAAAGTGGCTCTAATTGACATTTTTCATTGTTAGAAACATCGGTAATTAGAGCCATTATTGTGACAGACAGCTGAGAGCAGCGAGACAGCTAGACCGTCAACAATTTCCTGCCAGTTGTCACAGACAATGCAGAGGTTGTGATTTAGTTATTCAGATGGTCATTAGCATGCAGTGAAGAGCTTTCCTGTCACCTGCCCTCCTCTGTTAAGTGACTGCTTGACTAATAGGCGGTTTATGGCCAGCCACCTCAAGAGATCAATCATAACCAGTAATAAATTTACTTTCAGAATGAAACAGGGTTTTTTTTTTTTTACTCTTCTACAACACAGACTGAAAGCAAGGAATTCATATGTTAATGTTAATAGTCTTTTTCTAAATGCAGCCAAGAAATTTCAAATGCAAGAGAGCACACTGTCATTTTTATAAACCGCAGATAGCCCAACAAGATAAAGTTTATTAAATATTAGTCAGTTGAACTATGACTACAATGCTTACTATGGTGTCAGTTACCAAGATGATTTATAAAACAATAGCATAAAATATACATAATGATGACACTCCGTTTATGTGTATTTCATTGAGATAGTGACATACAAAAATATAACATGCTTATTTATATGTTGTTTAATAAAGAGATTTGTATTCGACAGAGCAAGTTGACAAGTGAACTTCAAACCAGTCTTTCGTCCTCAGCTTTCATTGTCATCCTGCATTCTTGAAGCGTTTAACAATTTAGCAATCTGTATGTGAAATATATAAAAAAAGAAACATTCTTATATGAGAAACAAAAGACATTAACCTTAGCTACTACATCTTCAACAGTGTAATTAGATTACTGTACTAATTACTCTCTCTAAAAAGTACTGCATTACTTATTACTAATTACTATATATCAACCTCAACCAGTTGAACAATACAAGGATACATGAAACTGATCTTTTAATTCTTTCAAAGAAATAATATAAAAATGCATAAATTATTCTTGAAATGACCAAAGTATTTAAAGGGAGAAGGTTACATTAAAGACATAAATGTTAACATTAGATGTTAAATTTTGATGTTAAATACACTATTATAAATTATATTATAAATTACAGTAATTAACTACTTAGTAATGCATTATACCCAACACTGATCATCATTATTTTGTCAAATAAAAAGTGTAACCTGTTAACTGTCAGTGTCCTGGTAGTGAGACTTTTTATTGCCTTTTTCCCTTTTTTAGTAATCATCATAAATTTATCATTTGAAAGCTTAAGCACTTGAAATTCATCCTGTGAAAACCATTTCTATGCTTGACAGTTAACAGGTTAATTGCCCAACAATAATAAATGTTTTATTTCTGTTCATTATATACACTGCAGAGCAGTTGTGATTAAAAAAAAAAAAAAAAAAAAACCCTATTAGATCAGAACCATCTTTATGCACTTTACATGCATTTTGCACACATTCATGCATTTGCATTATCTCTTGTTAAGGATTTACTTCCTATGTTCTTACCAGTGTGACTTGTCTGCCTCTCTCGTGATCTTCCTCCCACTGATGTCTCTTTGTCTGCATGCGCTGGAGCAGTTTAGAAGCACTGATCGCCTCTGTGCCCTCCTGCTCCTGCATGCTCTCTGCTTCTGTCCATCCTCTCATGAGCGCATACAGGAGTGGCGGCAGGAGATGTTTGTTGAATCTTTCCAGCTGCAGACCTGAGGTCATCATAAAAGTCTTGTCATCACCTTCTGATTCCTCTGGTCTGACCTGCTCATCTGTGCTTTTCTTGCCCATTAAGTGCCCTAAAACAAATATTGGTCATTATAGACTGATTGTTGCTCTGATTTTAAGTAAAATTCATGATTTTAATATAAATATGACTGAACACAGACCAAATTCACACTATATGGATTTCATGTGGTTGCAAAGTGTGACTAGTCCTACTCGCACTTGCTTCGAGCAGGATTCAAACCAGTGTTACCAGTGTGGGAGGTGCACGCGCTAACAAGGACAATAAAATCCACAGCCTCTAGTGTCAGTTACTCTTGAGGTGAGAAAATTGAGGTTTGTTTGCACAGCTTTTTTACTAGCTGGCCTCCGTTACACTCACCCCCATAAAACTCTCTCCCCTCCGGGTCACAGCACCAATGTGACTGGTCCTGCTCACACCACTTTGAGCGGGATTCGAACCAGTGTCACTGTCATAGGAGGCGGGTGCACTAACAAGGATGCTAAAGACCGCAGCCTCCAGTGTCAGTCACTAGTGTGCCTCGAGGCCAAGAGAGTGAGGTTTACCTGCACAGCTCTTTCACTAGCTGGCCTCCGTTACACTCACCCCCGTAAAACTCTCTCCCATCCGGGTCACGGCACCAATGTGACAACCTACACTGCTCCGAGCGGTATTCGAACGAGAGTCACCATTATAGGAGGTGGGCACACTAACAAGGACGCTAAAGACCACAGCCTCCAGTGTCAGCCACTAGTGTGCCTCGAGGCCAAGGGAGTGAGGTTTACCTGCACAGCTCTTTACTAGCTGGCCTCACCCCCCTAAAACTCTCTCCCATCTGGGTCACGGCACCAATGTGACTGGTCCTACTCGCACCGCTCTGAACGGGATTCGAACAAGATTCACCATCATAGGAGGCGGGTGCACTAACAAGGACACTGAAGACCGCAGCCTCCAGGTCAGTCAGATTGAGGTTTACCTGTACAGCTCTTTACTAGCTGCCTCTATTACACAAGCAAAAATCATAACAATGCAGTTGATGTATATCTTGAAAACACAAATATTGAATGTAGTCTGGTATTAATGTGCAAACAAAATGTGAGCCAAAAAAATCCATAATTCCTAGATAGACTTTATGAGGAAATGTTGAATTCAACACAAGTTCAATAAAACAGAATAAACCTCAAAAGAATGAATTCAGACTCAAAATCAGAATCAAAAGACTGTATCATATTTTACCTGATTATCTCTTTATTTTTAAACAAATTAATCTCACAAACATACAAAAAGCCAGTTGCACACCTCCTATTTTCATCAAATTAAGATACGGCTGTTAGTCTGCTCATTACACCACATGGATCCACTTTCCCTCATCAGTCTCGAAGCTTAAGTGACACTTGAGTATTTTGCAATCACTCCAAATATACATATCTAATAAATGTACTCAATAAACTACCACTGATATGTTTAATCAAGTGATTTATATTATTATTGCCTATAGTGTTATTGATTTAATTTACTCTTCCATTTTTTAATGGTTTGCAGCTCCTTAGGTTCAGCAACAATTTTTTTTTTATCCAGAACCATTTTCACATATATGATTCTTTGGACATCAAAAGTTCTAGAGGTTACATTATAGGTCCTTTATATCAGCATATTTGTTTCTAAACTTAATTACTTCTTTTAATTTATGGTATATGCACATACTACTTTAAATTTGAAATTTTTATTTGAATTTTATGTTGTAATTTAATAGCTTTATATTTTATTACAGCCTGCTATTGTACATATTTATTCTGATATAATATGTAGAAAAATACATTAAATTTGTCAACAAGTACTGTTGTTGCACATTTGACAAATAAAACTTTGACTTTAATTGTAAACATACAGTATTTAAGCACATATCAGTGACTCATTTAATATAGTTTCTGTAAATGCAGAGTAGCTTCTTGGATTTTAAAAACATGCAGGATAACTGCTTAAAATTTCATATCAATTTAAATACATTTACTCGGCTTCAGAAACAAAATACACACACATATAGTATGGCACAAATTATATTGTTGTTTTTGGTTTTGGAAAATTAAAGATATGATTTTCACTCACCAACAGCCCAGTGGTTTCCGCGTGGATAAACTTTTCCAATTGGTTGTGCGTCTGATGCATACACATCACAGAGCACAACAACCAGAATCATGGATACGACTAATCTGTATCTCCACACGAGGCACATAACGCCCATATAAGATGACGTCCCTTCACCTTCCTTGATCAGTAGTCCTGTAATTGCTCGTACACTTATTGCTTGTAGAGGCCCCTGTAATGGTGCGTTTGGATAATCAGTTCATTTATATAGCTACTCCCGTGACGACGACCACTTAGAAAGTGAAAAAAAAAAAAAAATGACGCGATAATTTCGTGCGCTATAGAGTATAGAGAGAATTTGTTGTGTCAGTGTCTAGATGATTCGCGTGGGGTGTTACGCTGAAAGTTTAATGCCCCCTCCCAGGGGTTCTGCGTCAGTATCTTGGTGGGTTAGGCTACTTGATAAAAAAAAACAAAAAAAAACACACACACACAGAATGTCATGTTGAGCTAACCTGTCATTATCTCAGCCACAAGCTATTATGCTCCCCAAGACAGATTCAATGTGAAGTGTCATCAGTATTTCATTAGATGCGGGGTAAAAATAACTTGTAAATGGCTCCTTATTATTTTCTTGTGCTTTATGTCATAGAAAAATGGGGATAGAAAAAAACTAACTTAACTGGTCTCCCAGTCTGACCAGCTAAACCCCTGTAAAACCAGCCAACAGACTAGTTAAGGCCTTTTTTTTTTTTTTTTTTAATGAATAATGAAGTTCCTGGTAATAGACACTGCAGCCTTAAGCTGTCAACAGATCTCCAGTTACAAATATATTTATATTATAATACAAATTAATTTAAGACATTACAGGCAATACATAAAAACACTGGTTGGTTCTGCAGAAAGATGAAAGATCAACGTATTATGTTTCTTCACTACCATCATATTTTTCTTCTTGTGTGTGTGGTCCTGGTAAACCCTATTTTATGGCGACCCTAGATAGTAATACCAGAGATTTTTGACCTTGTGGGGACATAATTGATGTTTTTTGAAAATGTAAAAATGCAGAATGTTTTCTGTGAGAGTTTAGGGGATAGAATATGCAGTTTGCACAATATAAAAATCTTTATGTCTACAGAATGTACCTATATAAAACATGAAAACCCAATGTGTGTGTTTGTATGTTTATAATTTTTTAACAATTAAGAAATAGAGAGTTCATATATTGCAGACAGTTACTGTAAAAAAAAGGCATTATTGTGAATTAAGTAAAAGCTTAAAACCACCCAATAGCTTAAGAAGAAGGTACATACAACTCTGTCCATCAAGTGCTGGGTGCAGATGTATAATTGGGAATTAAAAAGAATTAATAATTTTTTAGGATGATCTTAAAGTAAGCGTGATGAAATTAACTGGCACTTTTTAATGATATCCGCTCTTAATATCTCATCTCTCATCCAGCAAACAATGGCAGAATGGAAGTTCCTGAAAAGCCCATAAACGAGCATGTCATGCCATGAAAAATAAAAAAAGCCTCGATAAAATTTAAATAGTGTTAATTACATGGCAAACATTGCTCACGCCTGCATTCAATAGCACTGAAGGAAAACAACATCCCTTGTAACCTCTTAAAAGCTTGTATTGTTCTGTAAACCAGAAAGAACAGATGGGCTTTGATGCTTGTGGTTTCACTCGGATGGAAAAACCAACAAGTGAACAATGTGTACATGCAGATGAAGTGATATGTGAATTTAAATGATTATACGTGTACGTGACTTATCACACTGGGATAATATTGAGGGATGTGTTTAAACATATAATATTTCACGATAGAATGAACAAGATAGCAAAGCCTGAAAAGTATGGATAAGTCACTGTCAGTTTTGAAACAGTCCAGCAAAAAGTAGGGCAGGCAAGGTGGATTTCTCATGCTGTGGTTTACGTCATCATCACTAATTAAGGCATATTATGCAAGTTGTTCACGAAATGAAGTTGAATGTCAAAATAGAAATGTTAGTTTATTGCAATGAGTGGAGGTAATTATTTGAAAATCTTGCAAATCAAATTATGTTGCTTTAAAATGTTGATGAACTGAAATATTTGCAAGATAGGACCAATAAATGAGAAACATCTAAACACACACACACACACACTAAAACAGGCAAACTAGGCAAACTGTTTAATCCAATTACCCTGCAATAATAAAATGATAAAATGTAGTTCATGCAAATAAACACAGCATCACTTTCACCACTAGATGGAACTATTTGTTTTCATTTGAAGGCTACCAATCATATTACACTAACTAGTCTGATAGCCTATCTGTTGACTAGAGGATGGGCAATTTACAAAGACAAGAACTTCCATATGGCACTTTAGCCGATAATAATAAACGCCCAGTCACGGCTGATAATGTTTTATAATAATCTGATTATTTTATTTCATCATGTAAAAAACAAATGCATTTATTTGCAATATTGCAAATGGCTGTATTCTGTATAGTCTGCATTCAAAATCACAATTAAAATGACAATTATTTATCAAGATATTACTTGACTAAGAGTATTGCTTCAGGATAATAAGCAAACTGCATGAGTTACTTTTTTCAGGTAAGATTAAAGATGAAAAGGTCAGAAATGAAATGATGTCAACACAACTCTACCTCTAAGACATCCTGGTTGTGTCCCTGCATTCTGTCAAACATTAGGATTTTAGGCCACTGCTGTCTTAAGGCTATATTTTGACTAAAAATGTTTGCCTGTATGTAATATCCATCATTTTTTTCCTGATGATTGTGTCCACAAACGTGCTATTCACAGTCACTTATAGATATGTGACCCTGGACCACAAAACCAGTCATAAGTCTCATGGGTATAGCCTATTTGATGCAATAGCCAACAACACATTGTATGGGTCAAAATTATTGATTTTTCTTTTATGCCAAAAATCATTAGGATATTAAGTAAAGATCATGTTCCATGAAGATATTTTACAAATTTCCTACTGTAAATAAATCAAACATTTTTGTGAGTGGATATGCATTGCTAAGGACTTCATTTGGACAACTTTAAAGGCGATTTTCTCAAAATTTTGATTTTTTTGCACCCTCAGATTCCAGATGTTCAAATAGTCGTATCTCGGCCAAATATCCTAACAAACCATACATCAATAGAAAGCTTATTTTTTTCAGCTTTCAGATTATGTATAATTTTCAAAATTTCAAAAATTATCTTTATGACTGGTTTTGTGCTCCAGGGTCACATATTAATAATGTATTTCAATTGTTTACTAGAGACTCCTGTTTATCTACCAGCACACTGCTGATGTGTGCAGCAAAGACTTCTGGGAATCAGGTTTGATCCTATGAGGAGCTGAACTGGGTGGCTGCCACTCACACACCAGTATGTAAACGCATGATGTTAAGCATGTCAACAGCTGAATATTATAATAAAAAAAAATCTCATTCAATAGGAGCATCCTTAAATATTAAGTCCGATCTTGAAGATTATGAGGAGCGAATAGCCATCACCGCAGTGATTCATGGGTAAGTGTGACACAAATCTAACAATGCACAAAATGTTCCACTTCCAGCATTTCGCCTTATTTTAAGAGCGTAAATACATTGCATGGTTTGTTTTGCGAAAGAGATCAATGATATATGATCTCAGATTATTTCGAACTGACGAAGATTTTCTTTATCCAAGTGCGGTGAAAGAATTGTTCTTATGAGTCGGATCTTTTCAACGAATCGGTTCACATAACCGGACTTTCATCGGACTGAATGAATGGTTCACGAACCAGTAGTCCGAGAATACTCGAGCCAGCTCCACACGAGAACAAAAAAATCAAATCAACACTTTCAAAGTGACAGGGAGTAGGCGATATAAAATAACTTTTAAAAAAGTAAATTTTTAAAACACAATACAAAAAAGTACAGGAAATAGGCTATTTGTATTTCAGCGTGCTACACGTGGTTTTAATGTTTAATTAAAAGTTTTCAAACATTTTAACTAAAACGTTTACAGCCAAGAGATCTTAGAATGTAAGTGTTGCTTTTTGTGAATATCTAGGTTCTAATTTACTATTACTTCTGAATCTGAATCATGGCTGCACCAAGACACATAAATATGTTTATAAAAACGTAATAAACTGTTTTAAAGCACGGCCACGCCGGAAGCACGTATGACGTAATTGCGTCATGACGTAAAAGATTCCCTGAATCACCTTTTCTGAAAATGAGCTGTTCAAAAGAGCCGATTTGCTGAATCGTAATCGCAAGTGCTTGTGGGATTGACAGTCACAAAAATCTCAGTTATCTCAATCATTTAAAACAGTGAAGTACAAAAACGTGATTATATAACGCAAATGTTCGTACCGACGCCTTTTAGAAACAGGCTGCAATGTATGGGCAAGCTTTGAGAGAACACTTCCCAATTAAAAAAACCCATAATTATTTCGGTCAATAACAGCGAATAAACACTCCGCGTTGTGCGAGAACTTCGTGGTGGCTTCTTAGAACGCTCTGCAACTCGAATGTTACAGTGTTGCAGCTTGTAGTTTTGTCACACGATTTAAGGAATCAATAGGACACAGGCGGTCATGTGACTGCGCTTACATCTCGGGGGGTGGGCAGCAACCTCTCTTCATGTCTTACTGCTGTATTCGGCAGGGGGAAAGCCATGCATTCTCGATCATTTTAGAGCTGTGCTGTCATGAGGGCTGCTTGCATCCATGAGCAACGTTTTGCAATGCTTTTTGACAGCACTGCAATGTATTCCTGAGTCCCTCTTTCATGAATACTGATGATGTTTGTCATTCTAGGTTGTGCTGTGCATAGCTGAATTTGGTGGTGCAACAGCAAGAATCATGGCTGGCCTTCTTGCTTTTGATATTTGCCTTTGCTGCCCTGCTGAGAAGAAGAGCCCTCACATGCAAGCTTTTAATTGAGACACAGTCCTTTCTTACAATAACCCACAGGTAGGTCAGCATCTGTTCTTTGCTCTTTGAATTGATACTTCCGATAGCTGTCATTGTGGAAGGCCTGGATGGTTGCTGATAATGGTGGGGATTGAGGAGCATACATTACATGCATTTATTGGCCATTGCTGCCGTCATGGTTTTCTGGTATGATTGGATGTTTTTGTTTGCTGGACTTTAAGTCTGTTGGTTTGTTGTGCAATAGCTACATGCATTCATGTTCTTCTCATTCCAGAAGTCATCTGAAGTGAACCTCCCTGTAAATGATTCAGGGGCCAGGGCTAAAGAATCCTCATGTAGGCCACAACCACCAATGTTTTCTTTATATAACACAATAAATTATCGTCATTTTCTTTTTAATATTATTTTTAATATTGCATTACAGTAGAAATATAACTCTCTATATTTTTATTTAAAGTCAACATTAAAATCAAAATTGACCCCATTTCTTATTGCATGTCTTGCTTGTATTGGTAATGATTCTTTGAAAAAAAATGTCTATATTTAATATAAATTTATTAATATATTTATATAAAATAAATATAAATATATTTAATCAAAATGCTGTAACATGCTCAACCTGTGAAAGGCTTCACTGTTGATGTCATTATGCAAGCCGTGCAACACTATTGGATAATGTTAAAGGGGACCTATAATGACCCTTTTACAAGATGTAATAGAAGTCTCTGGTGTCCCCAGAATGTGTCTGTGAAGTTTCAGCTCAAAATACCCCACAGATAATTTTTTATAGCTTGTCAAATTTGCCCCTATTTGGTTGTGAGCAAAAACATGCCATTCTTGTGTGTGTCCCTTTAAATGCAAATGAGCTGCTTCTCCCGGCCTGCTTTTCAGAAGAGGGCGGAGCTTTAACAGCTCACGCTTCGGTTGCTCAACAACAACAAAGCTGGAGAATCTCACGCAGCCAAAATGACGATTGTCAGTAACGGTGTTCAGCCTTACATTGTTCAAACTGGAGTCGGACACTGATGGAGAGACTCAGGAAGAAGTTTTAGTATACGACTGGACGTTTCTGAATGGTTAGTGGATACATTTATGTAGTTGATTCAACTCCTCGACTAGCAGTCCGGCAGTTTGTGAAGAAGTTTTGCTTAAAATGACAGCATGACAACAACACTCTACTACAACATCCCTTTCTCTTCTCTAAAGCAGCTCAACATGGCCTTTGTAGCGTGTTCTTGGGGGCAGGGTTTATGTAAATTTTAGGTTAGTGATGTCACCAACCTGGAAAGAAGCTTGTTGTAGTCCCTACCAGCCGTTTGTTGTACTCCTTAAACAGTTATTTCTGTAAAAGAAAATATCTCCCTATGCATTGAACTTTGAGCGTCATAACTTTGCAGATGTTGTTTGTGCTCAAACAGCAACATTACACACTAACTGAAGTTGAAATCGTAATCAGCTAGCCCTTTAACAAATAGCCAGACAACAAGGCGTTGTGCGTTTGTAAACTTGCATTCGGTTTGGCTGCATACTGGTACGTAGCACCCACTTTTCACAATACAGTCAATTTCCAATGGATAAAATCTAGTCCCGTCCTTTATTTATTTTTTTATTGAAATTGAATATTCAGTCAACAATATTATTTGTAATAATTCATTATAGTTGGAATATAACTTTCTCCATTTTTATTTAAAGTCAACAAGAAATCAGAATCAACCCCATTTACCTTCTTCATGCATGTCATTTTCATATTATAAATGACTTTTGGACAAAAATATATTTGTAATATTAAATCAAAATGCTGTAACTTGCTTATCCTGTGAAACGACGTCACTGCTGATGTCATCACATAGGCCTTGCAATGCTATTGGATAATGCTAACCAATAGCCAAACAACTGTTTTGTGGCATTGTGTTTTTGTAAACTCACATTTAGTTGGGCTGCATACTGGTATGTAATGCCCATTTTTCACAATCCAGTGACTTCTCAATGAATGAAATCTCATTGAATATTCTGTTTTACATGGATCTACATCAGATTATGGAAGTACAATAGGTTGCAAATGGCAGTTTATGTTGACTTTAAAGAAAAATAACCAAACGGAATCTACGTTGTTCTGATATGTGACTCATATGTTGTCTAGTGCATTTGGTTTAGTATTTTCTGCTTTGTTAGGGTGTCTCAGATTAGCTTGTTTGCTTGACAAAGGCCAAATGCCAGAAACAAGTGCTTATTTTTACATTTGCAGCATAGCAAATTGCACCATAGGGCCATAATTTAAGAAAACAACACTATCACTGCATTGAATGATTATTATAGATAATGTCACTTGGTTTTATTTTTTTTTTTTAATGCTACAAATATGCCTGAGCCAAAAGGATTGAATATTTCAGTATGCACCTGTATGAAAAAACAACAGGCATACACGATTCAACTGCATTCTATCTTCAATCTAGCCAACGCCATCATGGGCCTTTGTTCTTCCTGCTTGCAGTCTCTCGTTCCAGAAAGAGCTTCCCTTCTCCACTTACACCCCTCCTTCCAGTCACGTCTCATATTCCCTCATTATTTCTCCACCTCTCCTCTGCCTGTTTCTCTCATCTGTCTGCCTTTCTCCTCAAATCTGTTTGTCTTTTTTGGCTGCAGCAGCTGGTTGCAGTCTTGAGCCAGAGTCTCATCCCGCGTCCCCCTCCCCCCCCCCACGAGTGCACGCAAAGACAAAAGGCCAGGGCTGCTTGTCAGAACACTGCCCCCTTCCTCCCTGCACTGCCGTGCATCTGCAGAGGAGAGAGTGACCTATAGAACAAGAACCAGCAGGCTCATAGTGAAGAGAAAAAAAATCACACTCATACAGAATGGGGCCTGGCTGGACTGACGTCTTGCATAAGCCTTTCCACGAAGATTCCCGGTAGTAGGGCCGAGGAGAAGCGGGGTAGGGCGAGAGCCTACTTTTTCCCTGTTTGTGTGTCTCTGTGTGTGTTTTTTTATACGTGTCACGGCCTTTGTTTTCTCTCTCGTTTGGCAGAGACCGGACACGGTTGCCCAGGGCTGGAGGATTAGGGGACGAGCGGCTGATTTTAATTGACAAAGATCCGTGTTTCTCACTGGTTTTCTGGGGGGAAAAACGAGAGGAGGAAGCAGGGACACTGGCTAGAAGAGAGGAACAGGGACCATGGAGAGAGTGAGGGAGAGAGAGAGAGGGAGAGGGGAGGCAGAGAAGGAAGTAGAAACAGTCCAGTGCTGCAGAATGGGGTAAAAGCGAGAGGCACAATCAAAAAGAGGTCAGGTACCGAGCCTGTTTAAATTCTACTTGCTGTCTCTGTGTCTTGTTTTCTTCTGTCAGGAAACGGTGATCATTTTGTGGTTTTGGTTTACACAGTGCTTGTGGGTTTCCTTTGGAATGTGCATCTGCTGTTTGGCTTTTCATTTCTCCTTCTCTCATCCATCCATCCATCCATCCATCCATATAAACCAGCTCAGAGCCTCTGGTGTGCATGTATTTTTCATAAACATCCTCCATAGTCTTGTTTTTTTTAGGCCTAGCGTTTGATTCGGCTCGGCAACGTGAATTGTACACGAATTCTGAACACAAACCTCTTTGATAATATTAACACACACTCAAGGCAGGAATATTTTGCAGGAATATTGAAGATTTGATGAAGAAACTGGCAGCTCCTGTGTCTCCTGTGTGGCTGCACTGCAGCACACACATTATGCAGGGTGACCGGAACCGGCTGAATCCGGTTTGAGGCAGACGAGGAGGCTAGGAAACAATACAGTCACTGTGCTACAGGCAGATAGCCGACTGCTTCATGGCAGCCAAAATGGCAAAGGGGTCTTCAGGAGTGATACAGCCCCGAGCAGGGATGTCAGAGAGACAGTCTTTACACACCTTGAGACGGTTATGCACATCAGGGGCGGGAGGCAGCCATGAGAACTGAGCAGATATGGTGACCGTGGGTCACTATGTGCTGTTATTCATAGTGGTCACCATCCAGAATGGTTTTTGGCATGCCAGCCCTCCTGGTGGATTGTTTCTTGATGGGCCCTGCCTAGTGCAAAAAGTGGATTTTTTTTCCCCCCTCTGCTGTCAGGGAGAAAGGAGGAGGAGGGTGGTGGTGTTTTGTTGTGGAGGTGGTAAGAGGAAGGAAGAAGGGAAGCAAAGCAAGATTGTTTGCTGTAGTTGTCGGAACACAGAGGGTGAGGAGTGGCTCATTTGCATGTTTCCACTTCTATATGTTTGCATGTGTATGTGTGTTCACTTTTGTTATGTGTGATATTCTATATTATTCTATTGCGTTGTACAGTGGCCTGATTTTAAAGGCCTCGGATAGAAACCCGAGAATCACAGTTGTTCTCCTGTGAGCGGCATCCTCATTTGAAATCAGGCTGTAAATGTGTTTAGGCCCCATACTGGCTTCAACAGCTTAATGTCTTTCATTAAAAAAACCTCTTGTCCTTGTGTTATTTCTCTTATTCTTTTTCTGTCTTTTTGTTTGCTGCTCCTTCTCTGCTTACATGCCTTACCACATTGGCTCCATTGTGTGCGGGGAAGGCCGTCTTGGCCCTGCATACCCTGTGCGTGCAGATGTTATTAGCTGTAATGGAGGCAGGGCTGCAGTGCTCTCTTCCATTTCAATAAAAGCAGCAGTAGCAGGAGTAATGGGGGTGGCTAACCGTACTAGCACAACACAGCTTTATTTTTCTTATGATTAACACTTTAAATCCTTATGATTAACACTTTAAATAAGCCAAATGGTGATGTTCATATGTTGTTGTGTTTTTAGTCTGTGCTGGTATTGTAGGATCAACCTTATGGAGGACCAAATCTGTTTTTGTTTTTTTTTTCTTTACAAAATGTATTGTTTTTCACACAATGTGTTCTTTTTTCAGTGTGGTTATTTTATAAATTCATTATTTGTTTTATAATTTATAGATATTTTAATCCTTTATTCATTTCTTTAATAATTGTTACATTTTGTTGTTTTTGTATTATACAAATGTATTCTTTTATCAATAATGTCACCTTCAATGATTTCTTTATTCCTTATTTTGCAGATTTGGTCCTGCATTCTAGTGCCTTTGCAAAAAAAAAAAAAAAAAAAAAAAATGCTTAGGCTTAATAAATTCAGCATTTCGAATTCCTCAGTTTTCTGTTTCTTTATTTTTTAATGTTTAGATTATGTTTTACATGTTGTATTTGGGCAATTCTTACTATTTTTCAGCACCTTTATATACTGGATTATTTACTGGTAGACTAAAACTCCTTTACAAAATGCCATGTCCAAATAATTCACCTTTCCATTTTTATTTACATCTATTTAGCCTAACTCAATTTGTATCTCAATAAGAGGTGATTTTTATTGCATCAACAGATAAAATATAATAGAATGTTTGTAATAAGTTTCTGCATTTAATGCATAGATTTTGAATAGTTTTAATGCCTTAAAGTCATTTTATATATTACATAGTTTAACGCAAGAATATAATGTTATAGGCATGAATAACTTCTCCGGTTTTCCCGTGCATCCTTAAAAAGTCTTAAATTAGATTTTTAAAATTGCAGGCTATAAAAAGTATTATTTTTTACTTATGAGAGGTCTTAAATTTTAGATGACACGGCCATATCTAAATCACTTACTATCTATTGCTGTAAATCTTATACAGCAAATTGATTCGATTCCCGATTCATGGGTGTTCGATTCGATTCGATTCAAGAACGATTTTTGCAAATTCAGAACGATTCGATTCGAGACGATTCACATTAAAATTCGATGCGATTCGATTCTCCATTTCAATATGCATTCATAGGGTTATTGAAATGCTTCTCCCAATGCGTCTTAGTCAGGATTAGAATTACACAGCGACCTTCAGGCGGTTAGAGAGTGGGGGCACAAAAAAAAAAAACTTTTGTCCATTATTAATGTTAGTTCATGTTAGTTCTTAATGATGCTACATAACTTTATTTTAATAGCCTATAAAATTGGCATTTGTGGAAATTTACATAAGCCAACATTTTAAAAGGCTTTAAAAGTGTTGTTAAGCCTAGTTCATGTTAACTAGTGTTAATGGCTACACAATGGAGAGACTACCTTAGAATATCATGCACTTTTCCCACTAATCCTAAACTAACTTTTCTTCACGGAGTAGTAAGAAAAGCCCTATTTGTCTTTTTTATACGGAACATTTCCCTTATGGTGATTCTGAAAGAAAACGCGCCGGTTGTTTACTGTTGCTATAGTAACGAACGCAACTTTAATGCGCATCTGATTGATGGATAAACCGCGCGCTCTTATTTCAGTGTTGTTAATGTTGTAGTTACTTCAGCTGTTTCCTTCGTGCATTCAGTTTAACGACATTAGGTTCATACTTTCATTTATCATTCACTGGAACTGTGCATATGCATTTAGACACACTATGTGTTTGGTCTGTCCATGCAATAAATGCGCGCCCTTGAATAAGCGGGGTTTTAGCGTTATTCCTTCAACTGCTCATGTAATGTCAATGGTATGACCCATTTCCGTAAAACTTGAGTATTTTATCTTATAGAAAATAACGGTGACGTTTCCACGCAGTAAAAGCGTTTTAATGCAACAGTAGTGACCACGCAATGACCTGTCAGCTTTATCAATGGCTTGAGCAGTGTGACTCAGGACTATTGCTATTATAATAGAGAGCTGTCATCTGCTGATGTGAACAATAGTGGCCGTCCTGAGGTGAGCTCAAACGTGGGCTGCTCAAAAATGTGCCAATGAGAGCAACGGACGGAGCGCGAGCGCAATTCAGTGAAAGGCGGTAAAGAGTGCAGCGCATGTCTGTGAAGGAGAGCTGTGAAGGGCGCGAATTATATCGCACAACGTCTACATCAAATCGCGCATGTAGTAATTTAATGTTTATATATTTTAAAGCACTGAATCGCTATAGAATCGCGATTAATCAGATTCTTAACATTTTACATCGATTATTGACCGAAATTAACGATTCACGATTCAAAAAAAACATGTTTCAAGATCGATGCATACGCATCGTCAGGATTTGTAATCGACGCATTTTAATTAAAACGTTTAAAGTAGAAATAATTTCATATTTAAATATTTAATTAATTTTATGTAGACTAATTGTAAATGCATTGTAAATATATTATTGCCGCTTCTGTGTCACCTGCTCACCTCTGCATTACAAAGATGGATTTTGTTGATAATGATTTCATTTGATTGGTAACAGACCTATACTGTGTTATTATTCTAATTGAATTTGACATAAAAGGTGATGCATACATCTAATAAGTTTAGAAAAAAATGAACTAATAGGTAAAAACGACTCTGGAAATCAGTTTAAGGTGGCAAATATTGCCCCTTAATAAAAATGTTGATTTCTGTTACTGCTGTGAACTAACCATAGCACAGAATATGAATAATATGAATGTCTTCACGAGTCAGCTGTCCACAACAGGCCTAAACCAGCCATGGTACCTGCAAAAAAAAAACAAAAAAACACACACACACCCGAAAAAATATCATCTAATCTAATTATTGTTATCAACAAACGTTTGAAACAACTTTGAAAATATCAATATATTTATATATATATATTATATTTTGATAATATTGAAAACCCCTAATGTATTACATTTTATTTCTTCGGGTCTTAAAAAGGTCTTAAAAAGCCTTAAATTTGACTTTTTAAAAATGTGCAGCTGTTCTCTAATTGTAATACAATATTGTAATATAGAATGTCTTTTCCCTTTTTTCTCAAAGGTGTTTAGCTCATTCTTATAAGACCATGGGTGACATGAAAACCCCAGACTTTGATGATCTGCTTGCAGCTTTTGACATTCCTGATATGGTCGATCCCAAGGCTGCCATTGAGTCCGGCCATGATGATCATGAGGGACAACTCAAACACCATGCCCACCATGAAGAGGACTCCCATGTCTCTTCCGGTCCAGATGTTGGGGTTAGTGTTATTGTTAAGAACGTCCGGAATTTTGATACCACTGAACATCACTCAGAGAAGGATGTTCATCCCACTGTAGGAAATGGACTGCACAACGGTTTCTTGCCTGTTCCACCCAACAATAGATACAGTAAGGAGAGTAACAAGCTTCAAAAAAGTGAAATCCATGGAATGGCAGGAAATATCTCCACATTCAACCAGTTTAGTCCCATCTCCAGTGCCGAGGAGTTTGATGATGATGACAAGATTGAAGTAGATGACCCTGCTGACAAACAAAGTAATTTACCATTTAGACCAAACCCTCTAACTGGTCTGAGCACAAAGAAAAAAGAGCCTCAATCTCAACTCACCAAACCAGATGTTCCATCTAGACCAAGAACAAATGGCAACTACAATCATATGAAAGTTGAGAATGGTAGCAGCACCAATGGCACAGTGGAACACTCAAACCTGTATGACTCTCAGAAACCAAGAAAAACTGAGGAGCCCTCCAAAGAAACCTCCAGATCCCAAGAAGCAAAAGAGCCTGGAGAACCAGTCGTTGAGTTGAGCCCGGGCAACCTCTCCCAGGCCAAGGCCAAATCATCTGCAAAGCTCTCATCCTGCATTGCTGCAATTGCAGCACTCAGTGCAAAGAAAGCTAGCACAGAAGCAATGTCTCCAGACTCCCTTGCTACACCTCAAGACTCACCCAGAGAGGCTAAAGAGATCCCTAAGGTTACAGAGAAATCACCAGAGCAGGAGTCAGCTCTGGAGCTTGGCAAGAAGATGCTTTCAAAACAACCTGAGAGTCCTTGCAGTGTTACCAGCGAAAGCAGCAGCAAAGAGTCTCCAACATCTCCAGCAGGATCCATACCAGTCATTCCCAAAGTCCGCATCAAAACGATCAAGACATCATCAGGGCAGATCAAGAGAACAGTTACCAGAATCCTGCCCGAGTTTGATCCTGACATCTTGAAGAAAGGTATTGATTCTTCATCCAATGTTGTCTCTTCTCTACTGTCCTCTCCAACCTCGACTTCTGTTTTCTCATCTCCCACCAGAACAACTTTGCCAAGCACAGTAGTAGCAACTTCTGGAGGCTCTGCCATTGAGGTAACTAAACAAATGACCATCAAACCCGTGGCCACTGCCTTCTTACCCGTTTCAGCCGTCAAGACGGCAGGCTCCCAAGTAATTAATCTGAAACTTGCCAACAATACAACTGTAAAGGCCACTGTCATACCGGCGGCATCCGTTCAGAGTGCCAGCAGCGCCATCCTCAAAGCTGCTAATGCCATTCAGCAACAAACTGTCATGGTGCCTGCTTCCAGCCTAACAAACACCAAACTTGTGCCAAAGACAGTCCACCTAACTAACTTAAATCTCTTGCCTCAGAATCCATCAACAGCTGAGCTCCACCAGGTCCTGACCAAGTCCCAACAGCCCCTCAAACAAGCCATGTTGGCCCAACAACAACAAAAGAAAGTGTCTCGGGTCCAGGTCCTAACCAGCTCCCAGAGCTCAGTGGTAGAGGCCTTTAATAAGGTTTTGAGTAGCATTAACCCTGTGCCAGTTTATGTACCCAATCTCAGCCCTCCGACTTCTGCCTGTATATCCTTACCGTCCCGTGGCTACAAGTGCTTAGAATGTGGTGATTCCTTTGCCCTGGAAAAAAGCCTCACTCAGCATTATGACCGTAGAAGTGTTCGCATTGAGGTCACTTGCAACCACTGCGCCAAAAACCTGGTCTTCTACAACAAGTGCAGCCTTCTCTCACATGCTAGGGGACACAAAGACAAAGGGGTTGTAATGCAGTGTTCACATCTCATTTTGAAGCCAATTCCAGCTGACCAGATGATCCTAGCACCATCAATAACCTCCAGCGCTCCCACTTCTTCAGCTAATCTTGGATCCTCCATTGTGGGGAGTCAAGGGAAGGGAAACCCAACCACAGTGATCTCTGCACCCTCTTCAGCCCCTGTTGTTGCTGCCATGCCACTGGATAAGGATGCCTCCAAGGTCTGCAAATCGAATCTGAAGTGCTTGGAGTGTAGTGAGACATTTCAGGAAGAATCATCTCTTGCAATGCACTACCAGCAGGCTCCCGAGTCAGGTGGACAGGTGGGTGCATGTATTATTTGTGATTATTTGTAAGAGTTGGAAAGGTCCTCAGCTGCCTTCTGTGTTGTTGTCGAGACCATCTCATTTGAGTCAGAGTCCAGGCCAAGACCTGAAGAGGGTAGAGTCCAGCCTTAAAGGGGACCTATTATGACCCTTTTACAAAATGTAATATAAGTCTCTGGTGTCTCCAGAATGTGTCTGTGAAGTTTTAGCTAAAAATACCCCACAGATCATTTATTATAGCTTGTCAAACTTGCCCCTATTTGGGTGTGAGCAAAAACATGCCATTTTATGTCCCTTTAAATGCAAATGAGCTGCTGCTCCCTGACTGCTTTCCAGAAGAGGGCGGAGCTTTAACAGCTCGCGCTTCGGTTGCTCAACAACAACAAAGCAGGAGAATCTCACGCAGCCAAAATGACAATTGTCAGTAACGGTGTTCAGCCTTACATTGTACAATCAGTAGTCGGACACTGACGGAGAGACTCAGGAGGAAGTTACAACTTTTAGAATGCAACTGGACGTTTCAGGCTAACGTTGATGATTGCTATCAAATGGTCTAATATTTTCTCCAAAATATCGCTCGGGCTTCGCTCGAACTTCTGCCATGACGTTAGAACTTGCGAAAACAAAATGACAGCGCAGAAAACGTGCAGCTTAAGGGGCTGTAATATAATAATAAGATACCCTTCCTACATCAGTAGGGGAGCAAAGTCTGTGGTAATTAAGTACTACAACACTGGCTTCCTCTTTTATTTACAGAAGTAGCTAAAAGTTGTGTTAAAGACCTTTTTAACAAATTGCTTGTGCTTTTCCTTCAACTAAAACAGAAAACCTGCACCATTTGCCAAATGCTACTGCCAAACCAGTGTAGCTTTGCTTCCCATCTGCGGATCCATCAGCACAAGTCTCCATATATCTGCCCTGAATGTGGAGCTATCTGTCGGTCTGTCCATTTTCAGTCCCATGTGACCAAGAACTGCCTGCACTACACACGCCGAGTGGGCTATCGGTTAGTACTGCATTACTCCCTATAACTGTCAAGGCCAAGACAAGCTCCATGATTCCTAGAAATGGCTTTATTTTTCTAGTATAAGATATTTGTTTATTTATTTATGCAAAGCAAATTAATACAACACTGGGGGACATTAAACCTCAGCCAGAGATTAGTTATTTTCACTGACCACTAGGGGTGTAGCAATGCATAATGCCACAATATATCACAATTCAGAAATGCAGCAACATGCATTGAGCATATGAAAAGTTGATTGCAATAAGAAAAAGTATTGAGGGAGTATGAAGTCACGATTTCATTGTCATTTATTGAACCAATTTGTGAGATGAGTGTATCCACCCCTACTGACCTCTTTTTATTCTTATTTCTGAGTTGACGTAAAAGCTCCTATTTATGCATAAAACATGTATTGAAATAAAAACCACAAGTGTTTAATTGGGTTTGAGTGGAATATGAAACGAGGGCTCGTCATGCTTTCAAAACAGCAATCACAGAGCTATTCACTGTTATTATACTGCCATTCACCCATGATTGATGCCGCATTAAAGGTGACTGGCATCGATTATGGAAACAAAAAAAAGAGGGTTAGGTTATATTAAAGAATAACACTTTCTTTTTTCTTCTTTGGCCATAGCTGTGTTCACTGTAGTGTCATCTTCGCTGACGTTGCTGCTCTCAAATCACACATTCAGGGGTCGCACTGTGAAATCTTCTACAAATGCCCCATCTGCCCCATGGCTTTTAAATCGGCCCCCGGTACACATTCCCACGCCTACACCCAGCATCCAGGAGTTAAAATTGGAGAGCCTAAGTGAGTCATTTCTCTATACATTTATAGAATTTATAAAATAGTGTGATTTAAAATAAACCCAAATGGGTCATCTGATTTCATATTCTATTTATTACTTGATAAATAAGTTAATAAATAGACATGAAATATTGATTTGAGTTGAAGTAATTGTATTATGTGAGAAGAAACACTGGAACATGAAACACACAGCTATGTTTTTCTGGAAAAATGGGCTGTTATTCAATTGAGTAGTCATTATACAAAAATATTTGACATCAGAGTGCCACAATATACCAATCAGAAGCAAATATTTCATAGAGCTGTGTAATATTGTTTATTGCAGATGATACTAATGGGTACTTATTAGGGATGCACCGATACCAGTATCGGTATCGGGCCCGATACCAAGCTCATGTACTTGTACTCGTAAAAATACCCACAATACCAAAGACCGATACCTCACGTGACGTAACTGACAGAAGTGCGCGATCAGTTCTGTTTGCGCCCGAATGGTCAAATGCACACATAGTTGTCAAAATGTCCATGGTGTGGAGTATCTCACGTAAATACAGTCAGTTATGGCTTAAGTGGACATAAACATTTGGGTGAAAACAGGATATGTGTCAGTATCCATGGATTCGGTCTTAAAGGAACCGTAGCCTAATTAAATATTTGTCATTAATGTTAAACCTACTGTATCTGAAAAACAAGTTTATTTAATTTGTATCTCTATAGTATTTGTTGTATTGTTTGTAATTTGTTTGTAAATTTCTTTTTATATAACAACAAGTAAATATATTGGTAATTATGCCCTTATTGGACACATTGACATTTTTGTTCTTTAAGTTTATGACAAGCACATAAAAATTATTACTTTTTTCATTAGAGTAATAATAAAGAAGCTGTTCTACATTCATTAGTCTCACTGTGTTGTGCTTGGAAAACTTTAACATCACCAAAAAAAAAAAAAAAAGAGAGAGAGAGAGAAATTAATAAATGTATATGCATCGGTATCGCAGAGTACCAGAAAAAAAGTATCGGTACTCGTACTTGGTCCTTAAAAATGGTATCGGTGCATCCCTAGTATTTATGCTTTGAAGATGTATAGTGTTCTACCTCAGTGAAAAAAAATCCACGGTGATATTTTCCTATCGTGCAAAAGCACGCGTGGACTAAACACTGCCATCATTCTGACAAAACAAGCTCGCAGTAATTCTTAGTAGTAGTAGAGTGGAGGGAAACTCAATAGGTGTGTCAAATCGGTTCTTTTATAACTCATACGCCACTGACCTTTTCAGGTGCAGAAAGAAATTATGCACGGTGGCTTTAATTAGTGTGTCCTCTCTTTGAACCCAACCACTCCCCAAGATGCCTGTCATGTTCATCAGCACTTGTTAATGAAAAGGCCAGATGGTTTGTTTGCACTTCCTGTATCCATGTTGGAAACACGATCAGCTGGTTTATTGAAAACGTGAGCATTTAATGCAGATGTCTGACACATAAATGAGCTGATAAGCTTCTGTATGGAATAATTCCTTCAACACAATGCTTACTTTATAGACAGAGAATGTTGTTTTGTTTGGCCTGAGCTATTTAACCTTGTAATATATAGGTGTACATTCCTACTTCTCAAGTAGGAACAGGCAACCAAACATTTTAGAAAATACTCTTTTCACTGACAATGTATTATGTGTTGTTTTGCAGGCTGATCTACAAGTGCTCCATGTGTGACACAGTTTTTACCCAGCAGACTTTGCTCTACACGCACTTTGACCAGCACATATCTAATCAGAAAGTGTCTGTCTTCAAGTGTCCAGACTGTTCGATGCACTATGCCCAAAAGCAGCTCATGCTGGATCATATTAAAGTAAGGGAGTCAAATCTGTGAATTTTTTTATTAATTGTCATTTGCCATAATAAATTGTATTAACAGGTCATTTAAATATATTTAAATTAAAATCTTATATATATTTTTTTTAATTCATTTAAATAAAAAATTAAAGTTGGCATAAGAAAACTTGTATTATTTATTATTTAATATTAAAAATGATATTATTAAAATATTGATTAAATTATAATATATTTTAATATTAAAATTATTATTTCTTTCAAGTCCATGCATGGCACCTTGAAGACCATCGAAGGCCCTCCAAACCTGGGCATCAATCTCCCTCTCAGCTCCAAACCTACTAATTCCATGAGCCCAAATAACAACAACAGCAACAAGGAGAGCAGCTCTATCAACAGCCTCGAGAAGGGAGAAAAGAAGCCAACATCCCCGACAAAGAAGAACAGTAATGGGACAGACCTTCCCAAAAAAGTCCCATCGTCAACCTCCTGCCCTGGCTGGACCTGCAGGGAGTGTGACCGCTTGTTTACACAGAGAGAAGTCTTCATCTCGCACATGAAAAGAGAGCATGGAAAGGTAAAATATAATGAAGCACAACTGTTTTATACCAGTTTTAGTTAGGGGTTAAAGCACGTAGTACCTATTTTAATTGTTAAAATTTCCAAGGATCAGCATTTTCCCATAAATTGATCAGGCAGACCTCATAGAGACTTGAAACTTTGAGGGCTGGTAGTACTCATACAGTCTACAAAGTCAGCAAGTCTCGCCCCCCAATCGGCCTGAAAGGGGCGCTACAACGGTCAAAAGTATGAAAGGGCTCATAACTCCTAAACCATTAGGCGTAGACTCAAGCTCTTATATCATTGGAATCCTTGGCTCAAGACAGACGAGATGCATGCCTCAGATTCACTCTGCAAAATTGTCGGGTATTTTGGATTTTTTGAAAAACCTACTTTTGCGAACTAGGTTTTTAACCTGATCAGAACCAAACCAGTGCAGCGAGATTCTCTGCAGTCTGATTGTCAACAATTATCAAAAAAGTTGAAATTCCCATTCCTAAGTGCCGTCAAAACGTTTGAGGTGGGTGAAGAACGGAATGAGATATTTTCACCAAACTGAGGACACTGACGCATCTCAAAACCATGTCCGCCATCGGCCACTGAAGTTTGAGCAGCTATCAGACAAGGTTAACAGAGGCCGATAGGAACAAAACTTGCTGGGCCTGTTTGACTCACGGCCCTAGAGGCCTATGAGAAATTCGAAAGAAATTGGCCACCAGGGGGGCCTTCGCATTTTTCATGTGCGTAAAGGATCGTGTATCATGCGATTTTTCGCGCACGTCCACGACATTCGTACCACATGGTAAAACTCCTCATTCTGAGCAGCTTTGCCTCTAGGACCCCCGCTGTCTACCTAATCGTTCGTTAAATATCGTTAAATATTGGAGGTTATTTTTAACTTTGGCAAACTAGGCTTAACCTCGATAACTGTTCAAAAGCTTAAACCATAAATTTCCTATGGTAAATTGCCTGTATTGGCTGTAAATGGTCTTTTCCGTCTCTGATCGAGATAGTTACAGGCTTGCTATTTAAAACATTATACCTTTTTACACATGTGCTTAAAGGCATTAAAGCACTTGAATTTTCGATAATTGCTGCTTGCAGCTATATTTCTAATAATTATTCCAAACTCAGTTTATAGAGACCCAGGGCTATAGGAACAATCTGAAAAGTATGGAAGACACATTATGAACTTTATTGAATGTATGTACATTATTGCACCCGTATGGGCATGATTATGATAAGTCTCTTTCTTTCTGCTACACCAGCAACTGAAAAAGCATCCGTGTCGACAGTGTGAAAAGTCCTTCAGTTCCTCTCACAGTTTATGTAGACACAACCGAATCAAACACAAGGGACTACGGAAGGTCTACTCATGTCCGTGAGTATCATGCGTTTCTGGACCATCCATTTGTTTCATCCATGCTTTTGATTTCAATTTTAGGTTCCTCACATATGCATGTTCATGCTTAAAACACTTTATTTTACTCTAAAGCTGATCACAAACATTTATGAGTGTCAAACAGATCTCTCTTTGATTTTCTCAGACACTGTCCAGAACTTAGTCGCACTTTCACCAAAAGACTGCTGCTAGAGAAACACATCCAGTTGGTGCATGGCATCAAAGACACAGAGGCCAAGCTTCCAGCAGATTCCAGCAGCACAGAGGTCACCGTGGATAAAGAGCAGGTAACCAACAGACAGACTAGCACATTTGCGTCTGTATTGTCTGGGACTTTTGCAAGTGTATTAGACAGATGTACACTACTGTTCAAAAGTTTGGAATCTGTAAGATTTTTTAAATGTTTTTGAAAGAATGTGCTCATCAAGGCTGCATTTGATCAAATACACAGTAAAAACAGTAATTTTGTTAAATATAATTTTATTATATGTTTTCTATTTTAATATATTTCAAAATGTAATTTATTCCTGTGATTACATCATTACTCCATTCTTTGGTGTCACATGATCCTTCAAAATTCATTCTAATATGCTGATTTGCTGTTCAAGAAACATTTCTTGTTTTTAATATTGAAAACAACTGTGCTGCTTAATTTTTTTTGTGGAAACCTTAATACATTTTTCTTTCAGGATTCTTTGATGAATAGAAAGTTGGAAAGAACAGGATTTATTTGAAATAGAAATACTTTTTAACATTAAAACTTAACTGTCACTTGTGATGCATGCTTGCTGAATGAAAGTATTAATTTAATTTAGATTTTGTTATTTATTTATCGATATAGGTCAAAATGAGATATTTAATTGTGCATGCTAACTTTGAGATCTGTTAAAATGCTGTGATGCCTTAAAACCATTCATTTTAGTCTTAAATGTTTTACTTTTTTAATAATAACTTGCTAACAAAATATATTATATTAAATACAATATAATATTTATGTTAAATTATAATATAAAATTATATGTACATACTTTAATCAGTTATCTGTCTTAAATGATCAGTTTATCATTATCAACCAGAATTTTAAATTCAGTGCATTCCAAATATTTTTTTAGCATTGCATGAAGCATTGTTTTCATTTTGTTTTGTATCCTCAGTTACCCAGTCCTAAACGAAAGCACCACTCTGAAGATGAGGATGCCGAGAGGGAAGAGCAAGTGGAGGAGGCCGGAGGGGATGTGACTCCTGGTCAGCGGTCCAAGAGCTCATCCTCGCAACCCCTGAAGAAGCTAAAGATCAATGTCTTCAAAACACACAAATGTGCTGTGTGTAGCTTCACCACCGAGGACATTGTGCGTTTCCACGAGCACATTCCCCAGCACAAGACCGACGTCTCGTCCTACCAGTGCCGTGAATGTGGCCTGTGCTACACCTCGCACCACTCCCTCTCCCGGCACCTGTTCATTGTGCATAAGATGAAGGAGGCCCAAGGACTCGGACGTCACAACGGTCAGCAGGAGAATACGCCTAACCCGGAGTCCAACGATGGAATCCCGGATACTCAATGTAAAGTATGTTCCAAAACTTTTGAAACGGAGGGAGCCTTAAACACACACATGCGGACACATGGAATGGCCTTCATTAAGTCCAAACGGCTGAGTGCAGCTGAGAAGTAAGAGCGAGGTAGTGCCCCCTAGTTGATGGATGTTGGTTTGCAAGGAATTGTTTGTATGTTGAACGTGTAGAAATGTTTCACGTTGTATTCCTTCACTTTGGCCTCTTTGTATGCTCATTTGTTGTGCATACGTATATACATATATATAAAAATATACATATATATACGAAATGTATAAATCTATACACACAAAATGTGTGTTTAAAGATGTGTAATATATTAAAAACTGATTTATGTGTATTTAATTATCTATGAGAACACATTTTGTATACTTTATGATAGATGTTTGTATGCGTGTTGGATAGACCTTTTTATAGATTCCTTTTTATTTTCTATTTTAGACTGTTCTCGTTGTTTTCTCGTGAGAGCAGATACTGTCCAACCGGCTGTCTCAGTCTTGGGATGCACTTTCGGTCCTAATTCCCGAACTGCTGCTAATAAAAGTGCACGGAATGTCACAGTTACACTTCTCAGTGAGACATTTTGCACTCCAAAAAGGACAATCAGTCCACAACCTACAACACGAGCAGGAAAAGCGTCTCCTAAAGCAGCCGAAAATGGCATTTGAATGAATTTGGTCATGGAATTGAGCCCGAAAGCTTTTTATGGTGCATTTCTGTTCTGTGAATTAGTCTACTATAATTTAGCACTACGGAAGAACAAGACATGGAAGTAGTTCTTTAAATTTATATATCTCAGCCACTGCCAAGAGGTCGTGTTGAATCAATATGTGCTTTTTAACTTTAAGGTGTCGTCACATCCGGACGATTCTCCTCACTTCATTTCTTCTCAGGCAGCTTGTTTCAAATCATCATCACTTTGAGATTTATTTGACTGCATTTGCATTTTGGATTATTAACATACTAGAGTGTGTTAGCTTTGGCCTGTTATCAAGAACCACATTTCGAATTCATGCCCATTTAATTTTGAGGTACTTTGGGAAGCTTTTATTTGTAATTTGAATCCAAAACCACTTTGCCCTGCAGATATGTGAAAGTATAAATGAAAGAAATACTGAATATGTCCATTTAGCCCGTTTCATTTGAAACCAAAGTTCCTTTCCTATAAGTGACACCCCACTCATTTTCTCATTCATGGAATCAGTAAATCATAAGTGCTTATATACTATACATTGTGCTCAAGTGCCTCCGGCGCTCAAAAGCCAAATGTAGATTTGACATCAACGTCCTAATGTGCGTGTTTTTTTTTTGGTTTTTTTGGAGTTTTTTTTAGAGCAGCATGTTATGGAAAATTCTCAAGTATAGTGTTCCACTGACTCACATGCTGAGGGGGGGGTAATGCTGCCTTCACTATAAATGAATGTTTTGGTCAAATGTGAAAGAGCTGTAAAATTTCTTTACATTTTTTCGCTCTGACTCAGCTGTAGCATATAATTTCAACATTTCACTTCATGATGAGCTCAATCGTGAAAGTACTACGGTTCTTTTTTTATTTGTCCCTCATTCAATCTCAAAACGCTGTATTTTGCTCTCCTTTTCCTTTGGACGGATATATGAGTACTATTGAGGATGCATATGTGCATGAGAGAAGCCATTCACAGTGGTTGTTCTGTTTTATAGAATGTCTTGCTGATGTTCGGTAGACCTTGTTCTATGTTTGTGCAAAAAATAGTTATCATTAATAAATGATACATAAACATAACTACATGTCTAAATGGGTATGGAGTTTATTGTGTGCTTCAGAAATGCCTATTTTAATTAGCTTGAAAGCATTTTCCTGTTAGCCACTGGTCTTGGTCACCATTGTTACAAGGAAATTAAGTCAGGATTCTCAGAATAAGGGACCAGTGTGAAATGCTACAGTGTGATTGGTGCATTCATGTTGACATAGGTGACAATGACTATAATGTGACTTTAAAATCAATCACTGTACTGTAAATCTGAGGCATTAGAGAAAATATCATTTTATAAAATTTCTTCTGTCTTGTAAAATGTGCTACATGTTAAGATTAATTAATCTTTCTGCCTTAAATATCAGTGAATTTTTCTGGCAAATGTGCTCACTTTTTTCTAGTTTTTTATTCTTATTAGTTTTAATTCTTTATTATTATTATTATTATTATTATTATTGTATGTCTTGTTTCTGATTAAATGAGACAGTTTTTGATATTCAGTAAGAATATAGCTATATGAAACATATGGGTCATTCTGTTTCAAATTTCAAATTCAAATTCAAATTTCAGAAACTTCCCCAGCTCAGATTTTTGATTTTGTTAATATTTTTTCTGTACAAAGACAAACATAAATAGTGATGACAGCCAAAATATTAAATGTCACAGATGTATATTTACTGAGTAATCCACTATTTTATAGAGGGGGGTCAAAATGACCATTTTCACCTGAGATTTGGAGCCAAATTAGAGGGGTGTAAAATGACTTTAGAAAGATGGCAGCATCATTATTTTGGTAGGTCTATTACTGACTTTAGCTTTAGCAATCTTTGTTTCATTATATGCCAACAGTGACAGTTCAAAAATGGCAAAAAGCACTTTTTTTTTTTTTTTTTTGCCTCAAGTTTGCATGCCTGTAACTCAAGAAGTATTAAAGATATTTTAATATCCTTTTAAATTCTGTTTTTTAACTAACTTTCCTTTTGGTATCTTCATTTTAAAGGCCCTTGATGATTCAGTCCCAGAGATATGGAGATCTTAATGCGGCTCTATGAGTAAATTGGTAAATTGTACACATTTTCAATGGTCAAAAACCAAATTTAGGTCACTTTGCATACAGCTGATACTTTTTGCATTGAAAGAGGAATATCTGAAGAATAAATAATGTTTAAACTAGAAATGTATCTTGTTTCCCTCTGTCAAAAAGAAATGCATAAAACATAACTCCCTGAGTACCAAAAATCCACTGAAAATGGTTGATGCACATTAACTTGCTCTCTAAAATATATTTATAAGAATCTATATTTCAATCAGTTATAGGGATATTTGGAAGATGGGAATTTGTTCATTTTAACAGCTACCAAGAGTTCAAATAGGCAGTTATTTGTTCTTCAGATGGTCCTCTGTAAAAGAAAAAAAGTCTCAACATTTTTTTTTCTGTACATAGACAAACATAAATAGCGATGAAAGCCAAAATATTAAATGTCACAGATGTATAATTACTGAGTAATCCACTATTTTGTAGAGGGGGCTCAAATGTCAATTTTCACCTGAGATTTGAAGCCAAATTAGAGGGGTGTAAAAATGACTTTAGAAAGATGGCAGCATCATTATTTTATTTTTACACAGAGATGAGCAGACTAGCATCCGAGCGTGGCGTTTTGATTTCCACGGTCTATTTGATGGTGGGAGAGTATGACGTGTCACATGTCCACCTTTTCTCCCATCATGTGTCCTGCTCTCACATTATTTAAACCAGTGAAACGGCAAAAAATGAAATACTGTACAAGATGCTACGTTTAACATGTGCTGTCACTCTGATGTACCTGTTTGTTTGCCATAACGCATGTGCCTGGAACGTGACGCTAAAATGCATGGAGGACACAACAATGTTCCTTAAGGAATTACAGAAAGAAACTCCAAGCAAATACGCAGTTCTGAGTAAGTAATAATTTTTTTAAAGCAATTTTTGCACCATGCAATTTATAAAATAAATTTTGTATTTCTATTTTTTCTGTTTTATTCCCAGAATCATGTAACACTGTTATCAGTCATTTTTATTTAACAAAATTAATATTATTTGAAACATTATTTAGAATATCTTAGAGCTATTTATTTATTTATTTTTGATATTATGTATACTTCTATTATTATTTTACCCAATATCGATTTCACACATTTAAAATATCTTTGAGCTGTTAATTTTTAATATTATTTTAATATCTATCTATCTATCTATCTATCTATCTATCTATATATATATATATATATATATATATATATATATAGTATTTTTTATTTAGATTATCATATTATGTTCATAATTTTTATCTTTATCAGTTATTTTTGCATTATTATTATTTTATCAACTATTTCTAATATTTGAAACATTTAAAATATCGTAGACCTATTTATTGTTCATATAATGTATCCTATTTTTTTTCTCTTTATCAATCTTTTCTTTTTTATTTTATCCATTTGTTTTATTTTATATATATATATGTATATATATATATATATATATATATATATATATATATATATATATATATATATACATGAACATAGTATGGTGTGATTGTTTTTCATGTCTTCTGTCCTGCTCCACTTGTTGTAGTGTATGATGCGTTTGGTAAGATTGGCAGCGATGTTGTGGGAGGGAACGTGAACCGACCCGGATCTCTGAGAGAGTGTCTGTCTGTGGAGGGCCCAGAGTTCAGGGGACAGTACTGCCAGGTGTTCGTCAAACAGGTACATTTACACAAACCATGCAAATGCACAATATATACACCTCAGTTCACTAAGAAAAAATATTTTATAATATTGCATATTTTGTATTATAAGTGTGTCATGTATCTTGCCAGTGTGTTATTGCACAGATAATAATTGTACAGATATTGCAGTTTGATTAAACAACCTGATACTGTCTCGAACTGAGATGAAAGAGTGATTGTTGGTGATATTTTATTCTGTTATGCAGGATAGGGTGGAGTACTTTGTGGGTGTTTGTGTTCCAGACTCTTGTACAGAATCAGAAGTCCAGACGCTAGTGGTTTATGGTGAGTGAAATCATTGTGTCTGATGTACACAACGGTATTTGAACAATTATGCTACCCTTAAAATATCTTTGTCATTGCATTAGATTAGACAAATGATTGAACCTTGATGCAAGATAATAAAAGATTTACTGTGGTTCTTCATCATTTTTGTGTGGGGCATGTCTACATTTGTGTGTTTGTGTCCGCAGAGGCATTTGAACAGAAACGCATCTCTTTGCTTCCTTCTGTGCCTTCAATCTTGATGTCGGATTCCACACTGGGCATATTTATGACACAATGCCTCAGTGATTCCCCCCATCCAGACCTGTCTGCTGTAGTATGTCTGTGAGTTACACACACACAATATTTGTGCTTTCAAACAAATGTGCACCATATGTGGGTTTAAGCCTAGAATGGGTGTTTTATTAAACAAGCACACCTGATTGTTACTTCCAGGTTTACATTTTTAGAAGTACATTTTTTATTTGTGGTACTTGGACATGTAAGGGCCCCCTAAAGGAACATGGTGGAGGAAAAAAAAAAAGAAAAAAAAAAAAAACATGAGATGGGAGGAAAAAATGTTTCAAAACTTTTGAACTCCCCTAAGACTTTTCTTTTTTTTTTTTTTTTTTTTCAAAAAAATTTTCTGTTTCACCAAGAAACTTTGCGTTTCCTTTGAAAAGAACTTTCAATGTTGCTAAAGTATTCTAAGACTTTTATGCGGTTGCTAGGGTGTTCTGGGTGGTTGCTAGGGCATTGTTAGTAGGTAAATGCTAGGTTGTTCTGGGTGGCTGCTAGGGTATTGCTATGCAATTGCTAAGGTGTTTTGAGACTATACATTTGATGGGTTGTTTTGGGTGGTTGCTAGGGCATTGCTATGCAGTTAATAAGGTGTTTTAAGACTTTTGATGCAGTTATGGTGTTCTGGGTGGTTGTTAGGGCATTGCTATGCAGTTAAGGTGTTTTGAGACTATACAGATGATAGATCATTCTGGGTTGTTGCTATAGCATTGATATGCAATTGCTAAGGTGTTTTGAAACTTGATGCATTTGTTAGGTTGTTCTGGGTGGTTGCTAGGGCATTGCTAGGTAGATGATAGGGTGTTCTGGGTGGTTGTTAAGGCATTGCTATGCAGTTACTAAGGTTTATTGAGACTATACAGTTGTTAGGTTGTTCTGGGTGGTTGGTAGGGCATAGCTAGGTAGATGCTACCTGTTCTGGGTGGTTGATAGGGCATTGCTATGCAGTTGCAAAGGTATTTTGAGAGTTCATGCAGTTGTTAGGTTGTTCTGGGTGGTTGCTAAGGCATTGCTATCCAATAACTAATATTTTTTGAGACTATATGGTTGCCAGGTTGTTCTGTTTAGGTAAATGCTAGGTTGCAGTTTCAAAGGTGTTTTTGAGACTACATAGATGCTACGTTGTTCTAGTGGTTGCTAGGGTGTTTCTAGTTAAATGATAAGGTGTTCTGGTGGGCGCTAGGGAATTGCTATACAGTTACTAAGGTGTTTTGAGATTTTTGATGCAGTTGTTAGGTGGTTCTAGGTGGTTGCTAGGGCATAGCTAGGTAGATACTAGGTTGCTAGGGTATTACTAGGTTGCTAGGTGGATGTGATTGCAAATATAATTATATATATATATATACAGTGGGTACGGAAAGTATTCAGACCCCCTTAAATTTTTCACTCTTTGTTATATTGCAGCCATTTGCTAAAATCATTTAAGTTCATTTTTTTCCCTCATTAATGTACACACAGCACCCCATATTGACAGAAAAACACAGAATTGTTGACATTTTTGCAGATTTATTAAAAAAAGAAAAACTGAAATATCACATGGTCCTAAGTATTCAGACCCTTTGCTTAGTCTTTAGTAGAAGCACCTTTTTGATCTAATACAGCCATGAGTCTTTTTGGGAAAGATGCAACACGTTTTTCACACCTGGATTTGGGGATCCTCTGCCATTCCTCCTTGCAGATCCTCTCCAGTTCTGTCAGGTTGGATGGTAAACGTTGGTGGACAGCCATTTTTAGGTCTCTCCAGAGATGCTCAATTGGGTTTAAGTCAGGGCTCTGGCTGGGCCATTCAAGAACAGTCACGGAGTTGTTGTGAAGCCACTCCTTCGTTATTTTAGCTGTGTGCTTAGGGTCATTGTCTTGTTGGAAGGTAAACCTTCGGCCCAGTCTGAGGTGCTGAGCACTCTGGAGAAGGTTTTCGTCCAGGATATCCCTGTACTTGGCCGCATTCATCTTTCCCTCGATTGCAACCAGTCGTCCTGTCCCTGCAGCTGAAAAACACCCCCACAGCATGATGCTGCCACCACCATGCTTCACTGTTGGGACTGTATTGGACAGGCGATGAGCAGTGCCTGGTTTTCTCCACACATACCGCTTAGAAATAAGGCCAAAAAGTTCTATCTTGGTCTCATCAGACCAGAGAATCTTATTTCTCAGCAACTTGGAGTCCTTCAGGTGTTTTTTAGCAAACTCCATGCAGGCTTTCATGTGTCTTGCACTGAGGAGAGGCTTCCGTCGGGCCACTCTGCCATAAAGCCCCGACTGGTGGAGGGCTGCAGTGATGGTTGACTTTCTATAACTTTCTCCCATCTCCCGACTGCATCTCTGGAGCTCAGCCACAGTGATCTTTGGGTTCTTCTTTACCTCTCTCACCAAGGCTCTTCTCCCCCGATAGCTCAGTTTGGCCGGACGGCCAGCTCTAGGAACGGTTCTGGTCGTCCCAAACGTCTTCCATTTAAGGATTATGAAGGCCACTGTGCTCTTAGGAACCTTAAGTGCAGCAGAATTTTTTTTTTAACCATGGCCAGATCTGTGCCTTGCCACAATTCTGTCTCTGAGCTCTTCAGGCAGTTCCTTTGACCTCATGATTCTCATTTGCTCTGACATGCACTGTGAGCTGTAAGGTCTTATACAGACAGGTGTGTGGCTTTCCTAATCAAGTCCAATCAGTATAATCAAACACAATTGGACTCAAATGAAGGTATAGAACCATCTCAAGGATGATCAGAAGAAATGGACAGCATCTGAGTTAAATATATGAGTGTCACAGCAAAGGGTCTGAATACTTAGGACCATGTGATATTTCAGTTTTTCTTTTTTAATAAATCTGCAAAAATGTCAACAATTCTGTGTTTTTCTGTCAATATGGGGTGCTGTGTGTACATTCATCAGGAAAAAGAATAAACTTAAATGATTTTAGCAAATGGCTGCAATATAACAAAGAGTGAAAAATTTAAGGGGGTCTGAATACTTTCCGTACCCACTGTATATATATATATATATATATATAAAACATCGTGTGTAAGTAACTCTTGAATGAGTGTTTTTTGTGTCTCAGGTTTGTGTGCTGTGCATTATTGGCACTTCCTCTCATAGCTTCCATCTGTGTGGCGTTAATAAAAAGGAAGAGAATGAGAGAAGTGAGGCCAGTGGTGGGTTTTGCTCAAACCTCAAACACCAACCAATATGGCGCCGTCTTGACTAATGGCTCGGCCAATCAGAGTAAAGAATGCAGTGGCACCCCTGATGCCACACAAATGAGGAATCAAAATGAAGAAAATGTCCAGCACAGCATCTCAAAGAGCAAGTACAGATACAGAGACATACAGATACTCTTCAAACATGTGTGCTGATTTGACCCATTTTAATTGATTATTTTTTCACCCATCATGCCCTTTCCTTGCATTATTTCCCCCTTTTTCCCTCCTCTATCCTCATATTCTCTTTTCTCAGCTGTGTTATCGTGTCTTCAGGCACTCTCTGTGCAGAACAGCAGTCAGGGGCTGCTCGCCACAGAAGGCTCTGGAAGCAGTTATTCCTCTCTGAACGGCATCCGTATCCTCAGTCTATTCTGGATCATTTCAGGCCACACCGTGCAGCTAAGTGCCTGGAGTAACCTGGGTGAGAGTGAAGGGGAGATATCCGTATCCACACACTACTTTTACTAAGTTTTGTTCATGTCTTTCACCTGATTTTATCAGTTTCACCTGATAATTGTTTCTATGTAGATAATGATAAGAGGTGGAAAGATATGGTAAAGAAGAACCCTCTGTATATCTTGGCCTTCAGTGGGCCTGTGTATCTAGCGGTTGACTCTTTTCTGCTGCTGGGGTAAGACCACCTTAGCAATGGCTCATGTCATATTAGACAAAAATATGAAACATTGACAAATGTCAAGTCTTAGCCAGGAGAAAAAAAAAACTTTTTATGCAATTTGGCCATTCATTTAGACGACAACAGTGTTTTGGGGGGCATGAAAATGCAGCCTTTTAAAAACAGTATTCAAAATGCTAGTTTTTGGAAAAGCAAAAAAAAACAAAAAAACAATATCAATATCGTCTCCTTGTAAACTACAAAAATGCAAATTTGTGAAATGGAGACATCATGTGCATGTGTATTACGTGTTCAGTCTATAGACACTGTTTCTTTATGAAGTGACATTGCCAACTACTGCATATCTGTGTGAACGGGGATCATTGGTAACATTTTTGTCTGTACGCGAAAACGCAAAGGAAAAATGTTTCAGTTTTAAAGGGTTAATTCACCCAAAACTGAAATTTCTGTCATTAATTACTCACCCTCATGTCGTTCCGAACCTGTAAAATCTTCGTTCATCTTTGGAACACAAATTAAGATATTTTTAATGAAATCCAAGAGGTTTTTATATCTCCCATAGAAAGCAACGTAATTACAACATTCAAGGTCCAGAAAAGTAGTAAAGACATCGTTAAAATAGTCCACGTGACTACAGTGGTTCAACCTTAATGTTATGAAGTGACAAGAATACTTTTTGTGTGCAAAAACAAAACAAAATAACGAATTTATTCAACAATTTCTTCTCTCCCCTGATTCTCCTACGCAGGCTTGACAGTGCAGGCTTCCGGGTTCTGCGTCAGAATGCCGACTCAGTAGACGGTCAGATGCACACGCGTTGCCATGGTTAAGCCCCGGGTATACTTCACTTTCCGCCTCGCGCGCAGTCGCGTCCACGCATCTTTCAAAGTATATTAAACCACAGATGCGTGCGGATGACCGAGTTCGACACATGCGCAGTACAGTTTTTTCTATACTCTTTACCAGACATTGTGTCATCAATGGGACATTCGCTGGGCAGGATCGAAGAAGAAAAATAGTGCATCCACCATTGCAACATAGTTCAGAAGATATACCAAGAGAACAGGAAACAAAAACGATGGAGAAGGCATGCTTCTGAGTTTAATCGTCTTGTTTTTGAATCGCTCTTTACACACTCTTCTTCGATGACTGTACATTGTGCTCAGTACTGTGCGTATTGCCACCTAGTGGACTCTTCTGTCCTGCTTGCGCACTGTCCGCACGGTCTCAAAATTTGGGCTGCGTAATTTCCATCATGCATAGGGCTCACGGCTGGCCGCACACCCCGAAAATGACGTCATGCCGGTGCATGAACGCGGACGCGAAGTATACCTGAGGCTTTACGCACCTGGCCCGAAGTTAATGTAACTTCCGCTCTGTGTTTGTTGAACAGGTTTGGTAGTACCTTTGACAGGTTTAAGTTTGCCCAAGTAAAGGTTATTTTCTTCTACTGGTAACCCAAAATAATACTGGCTAGACATAATGTGCGTCCCAATTCGCATACTTTTGCACTATTCTATGATGTTTTTAAGTATAAATAGTGCGTTCACACAGAAAATTCCCAAAATTTTAAATACCCGGATGATGCACTAAATTAATGGAAAAAAACGAAGTGTGGAATGTTGGACACTTTATGCACTCAACTGTTGCAGCTTTAAGTACATTGCAGAGGGGGAGGGGCCATGTTGAATGATAAAATAAACGTATAAAATTCACACACTACATGGGTACATAGTGTATAAGTGCTTAGTGTATAGTGCGTCATTTGGGACGCAACTATAGTTTTAACTTAATGTACTTGTTATTTATTTTGCTTGTTATCAGAAATAATCTACTTTAGAGTGACTGTTGTTATTGATTCTTTGTGGAAATCTATGCGGAAGTTAAGTTTGGGCCACAAAAGGTTTGTTTGAAACCGTCTATTGACCAACACATGAGCAGCATGACGCATGCGTGTGATGCAGGAGCCAGCCAATACTGAGTGTATTCTGAGACTTTTTATATGGTTGCTAGGGCGTTGCTATGCAATTACGAAGATGTTTTGAGGCTTTTGGTTGTTTTGAGGGGTTGCTGTGTCCACCCAAAACGTTTTCCACCCAAGGCTGGTGTATTATTGCAGTTGTTTTCAACGGAAGCGCCGCTTTTTTATAAAATGCAAACTGCTTGACAAGGTATTTCACACTCAGGGTTTTTACTGGTCGCCGAGAGTTGAAAAATGTTAAACTTTGGGTAAAATGCGGCGCTCATCACTGTCACGTTTTACCCAGCCGTCCAATTACAGTGGAGGAGGGGCGGAACAAATACAACACCGACCAACCATCACATTCTGCTTGTGCAACGATAAACGACCATGGAAACGACAATCTAAAACGAGTGCCGGAGCAAGTACGTTACATTGTGTCGACAAATAATAGTTGCGCGGATATTCCGTAACATTACTCTAATCTGTAAAAAAAAAAAAAAACAAAAAAAAAAAAAACACGCTGCTGTCACGCGTCCACAGACCTAAATCGAGAAAAGCTGTTGCCAATATGGCAATTCTGTAATGTATTTTCCCATTGGAAATTATGAGAATTATTAGAAATTAAGTAATGGCATAATTTTTATTTATTTGCCTTTTTTTTTTTTTTTTTAATAATATGCTTGTATTTATTCATGAATAAAAGTTGTGATTTATGTTTCAGAAAAATAAATGCAGGTATATTGTACAGAAAATGCCCAGAATAATTGTGTACAATTGGCTTATGATAAGTAGGGTATTTATCCATAATTTACTAAATTATGCATAACTATTATTACAAGCAATTAACCCTAAACCAAACCCTATATAGTAAGTACATGCAGTTAATTAATATTACTCATTACTTATTTGTGTAATTAAACTTTAACGTCACCTTAAAATAGTGTTAACCAAAACATTGTTTAACCATGTTGCTTGATATAATCTTGCTGCTTGTAAGAAGAACTGGTTTATTAATATTGACAGTGACTTGTTTGTTTGGTTGTGTCAGTGGTCTTCTGAGTGCCAAATCACTGCTGAACTCCATCCAGAGTTCAGATAACACGCTTAGCTTCAGTCTGGTGGCTCATTTCCTCTTCAAGCGGTTCAAGCGGTTAGTTTTATCTTCATAGCTTCCAGTCAAAGCGCATGTTAGTTCTACACCATTTTTTTCAGGGTTGATTTTCTGATAATCTTCTGCCTTTATGCTGTCTGTTTCTTGCCAGGATTCAGCCTCTCCACCTCTTCATCGTGTGCCTAACCATTGGACTCTTCTCTGTTGTTCAGAGAGGGGTGTTCTGGTTCATAGCAGAGGATGAGGTCTTCAGCTGTAAGAAATACTGGTGGTCAAACCTGCTCCTCATCAACAACCTCTTCACCATCACAGACATTGTACGTCTTGAGTGATCTGATCGGTTCACTTCACTTCATTGCAGCATATGTTTAATAGTATATATGACATTATGACAACAACATTTTTTTTGTGTTTTTTTTTTAAGTGTGCACCCTGGACATGGTATCTCTCCATTGATTTCCAGTTCTATGCAACAACACCTTTTCTGATCTTCCTATACAGAATGTAAGTTCAGCCCTGTATCATAAATACAGAATTTATTACCACACCACCCATTATATCTCATGTTAGACATGTGGGTGAATTTTATGAGAACGTGTCAAGGTCATATTTAACCCTAAAATTTAAAGAAGAAGAAAAGAAAATGTACCCTTTTTTAAAAAGTTTTTTTAGTATCATAATTACAGTAATTTGCTAATTTATTTGATTGATTTTCACTAGATTCTAACATAGTAAAGGCACTATAATAAATAAATAAAGTAATCTAATAAAAATAAATTAAAAGCAGTACAACAAATTGTACTTTAAAATAATTTCATAGGTTCAAAGATTTGGGCACATTAAGATTTTTATTTTTATATTTCAGAAAGATGTCTCTTATGCTCACCAAGGCTGCAATTATTTGGTGAAAAATACAGTAAAAACAGTAATATTGTGAAATATTATTACAAAGAACTGTTTTCTGTTTTAATACATTTTAAGATGCAGTTTATTCCTCTGATGGAAAAGCTGAATTTTCAGTAGCCATAATCCTTCAGAAATCATTCTAATATTCTAATATTGGTACTCATAAAATATTTCTTGTTATCAGTGTTAAAAACAGTTGTGCTAATTAATATTTTTGTGGAAATTGTAATACTTTTTTTTTTTCCAAAAAGTTCAAAATAAAAGCATTTATTTGAAATAGAAATCTTTTGTAACTTTATAAATGTCTTTACTGTCACTTTTGATCGATTTAATACGTCCTTGCTGATTAAAAGTATTAATTTTCAATGAGATTTTAAAAAGTTTTTTCTCATTACAGTAATGAGAATGCAATGCAAACCATCTTAATAGTTCTAAAAATTGGCTTTGTTGTCAATTCTTTCTGAGAAATAATTATTTATTTCTCATTTTTTTCTTTTGAGTATAAAATATGAAATGTTCTTGACAGATTTTGTGAGATTCAGCCATGTGAAGGTTGCCAGTTGTTTCTAAGTCATTATCAACAGCTCTTTACTTATTTCCAGGAACAAAAGTGTGCTTGTCGTTGTGTCGTCAGTTCTCCTAATGCTCTCCAGTGTAACAGGAGCCCTGATCACTGGTTTCCTGCATCTCCCTGTGCACCAGCCAACCACACTGTAAGAGATCTTCTTTTCTTTTTTTATTTCATCACTGAGAAAACACTCCCAGTGAAATGAAATCGCATTTTAAAATGCTGATTATGGCCTCTAGCAGCTGCCAATGCAATGCAGAGTCAGTTTGAGTCATATTTTTGTTCCCTTAAAGGGTTAGTTCACTTTAAAATGAAAATTACCCCAAGTTTTACTCACCCTCAAGCCATCCTAGGTGTATATGACTTTCTTCTTTCTGATGAACACAATCAGAGTTATATTAATAAATATCCTGAAGCATCCAAGCTTTGGATTGAGCAGTGAACAGGAAACAACGAGTATGAAGCTTAAGAAAGTGCCTCCATCCATCATAAACATACTCCACAAGGCTCCAGGGGGTTAATAAAGGCCTTCTGAAGCGAAGCGATGCGTTTGTGTAAGAAAAATATCCATATTTAACAAGTTATAAAGTAAAATATTTCGCTTCCGCCCGACCGCCTTCCGTATTCAACTTACAAAGAAAGTTTAAAACTCTCGCAGTTTAAAACACTAACGCTACATCCTACGGCTTCTGTATTCAAATTACAAAAAAAGAATAACTAACGGGACAAATTAAGATTTTTAAATGCTGCTAAATGACTAAATGTAAAATGAAATCTGAGAGATTTCTGTCCCCTCACTGACACCCCACAACTACCACTTTGTCGCTTAAAAAAGTTCATAAAGATTGTAAAACTAATCCATATGAATTGAGTGGTTTAGTCCACATTTTCTGAAGAGACACGATCACTTTATATGACGAACAGATTGAATTTATTTTAATTTTATTCACATATAAATATTGATCAGCAAACATAAACAGAAGCTCAACCGTACTTTTTTTGACGCGCCTCATTTGTTCATATGGAAGCTCAAACATGCTGCGTAACAAACGAGAATGAATTTCACTGGTTCTCACACATCAAGCAAGCATGTTTGAGTTTCAGTTTACCATAACTGATATGTGCGTTGATGAATGTTATTATGTGAATAAAAGCCTAAATTCAGTCTGTTCTTCAGAAAATTTGGACTAAGCCGCTCAATTCATATGGATTAGTTTTACGATCTCTTTATGAACTTTTTGAAGCTTCAAAGTGGTAGTTGCATGGACTGTTAATGGAGGAATGAAAATCTCTCAGATTTCATTAAAAATATCTTCATTTTCAAGTTTTAAACGTTTTGAACAACAGGGTAAGTAAATGATGACAGAATTTTCATAGTCGGGTGAACTAATCCTTTAAATGTTACCTAATTGTTTTAAATTGCTTTTTAAATGTAATTCATTGATATTCTGTACTGGTTGGCTTGTTTTCAGGGCATATGAAAGCTACTTTCAGTATTACTACAACAAACCCTACACAAGATATGGGCCGTATCTGCTAGGCATTCTTGCTGGAATATACATGACAACCAAGAAAGAGGCACTTATAAAACAACAGGCAATGTCTTTAATACTTTTTATTGAGTCTCAGTATTCGTTTTTACATCAAAAATGAGTTTTTGTCACATAACAGATCATTTTTTCTATGTGACAGTGGCAGGTAGTAATAGGTTGGCTCTGCTCCCTGTCAGTCATGGCTCTGTTAGTGGGATTGGCCTATGTGCTGAGAGAAGTCCCGCCTTATCCATCCCTTCCTCATGCTGTTTATCAAGGGATGCACCGCTCGCTTTGGGCCCTGGCTCTGGTCTGGATAATCCTGGCCTGTGAGGAAGGACACGGAGGTAACAATAAGAGCTTTGAAAACTCAAACTGTAGTAAAAATTATAACTAAGGCATAACGTACAGTCAGCTAATTATTATCGCAAAAAACAAACAGGAAGGGACTTGTAGGGGTTTATTTCTGTGGTAAAAACTAGCTGACCGTACATTATACCCAGTATTACATGGATGCTACTAAATAAATTAACATTGATTTGAATTGAAATTATTTTAAGTGAGAGGAAAGAGACTAAATTGCGATATGAGGCATGAAACCAGCTGTGTAATAATAACAAATCGTTTTAATAAGCACCTTTCAACCATAACTAAATAACTGTCAGCCAAATAAAAATGCATGTAAGAGGTGTCTGTTTAAACGTACCTAAATTTTTATCTGTCTGTACAGGGTTTGTGGATAAATTTCTGTCTTTAGGCCTGTGGGCTCCTCTGTCTAACATCAGCTTTGCCTGTTATCTGATCCACCCCATCATTATTATACTGTACAATGGCAAACAAGAGACAACCATGCACTACACTGACTTCACCTTTGTAAGTATTATCTTCTAATCAATGCAAATGAGAGTTTGCAGGACAGTTACACTCTTTAGTTAAGGTATTTCACACCAAATTGCAATTGGATGTATAGTACACTATCCAATTACCCAACAAATGGATCAATGAAGCTCACTATATATATAAAGATTAATAAATGCTGTAGAAGCATTGTTTATTGTTAGTTCATGTTAACAAATGAAACCTTATTGTAAAGTGTTACCATTTTTTTTAAAGGGGCTAAATGTAGAATTCAGAAACTCTTGTTATTAGCGACACCAGTGGCCGTTAAGTGAACTGCAGCCAGCAATTCATTGCTCGTGCTTGCGCTCGTGCACATGCTCCATAGTGACGCGAGTGAGCTTCGGCCAAAACAGTGACTGAACGTTATTCACCGACATCATTTCGATAGATGAGCTTAATTAAAATTACAATGTTGATAGTTTATTTGGATTTTCCCGGCAAAACCGTCCGGAGTTCTCATAAAAATCAGTCTACTACAGGCTACACAGTCGCAATAAAAACAGTGGCAATAAAAAAAGCGATTAATACACGAAAATTCTTACATATAGCAAATTTAATGTTTTTGAAAAATGTCTCTTATGCTCACCAAGGCTGCATTTATTTGATCAAAAATACAGTAAAATCTAATATCGTGAAAGTTATTCCTTTTATTTTCCTTTTACTAATTTTCAGCATCATCAGGCCTACTCCAGTCTTCAGTGTCATTTCTTATTATTAACAATCAGTGTTGTGCAAGTTACTTACAAACTGTAATACATTATAGATTACTTGTTACTGTTATTTAAAAGTAATTCTTTACCTTACAATATTACGGTCTCGGAATTGTAATGCGTTACATTATTCCTGTATTACTTTTGAGTTACTTTCACCAAAATAACTACAGAAGTAGAACTTAACATTCTAAAATGACAAAATGTACTGCAGAGCATTTTACATCCAGTAGAGGGCGATATGATGTAGTATAATGACTCTGGGCTATCCAGGCTACTAACAATATAGCTTATAATTGGCAAAGTGAAGGCTCAAGGCAATGCAAGAAAGGATGACAGACAGAATCACAAACTATCCAAGTCTGTTAAAAGATCTTCACCCATCAGCCGCGTTTCCACTGTCGGGCCAGTAGCCTCGCGGCACTCCTGTAAAACCCGCCCTAAACACGCCTTCACTGGACTACGTCACACAATACAAAGTTACACCAGCGAGAGGAAGATGAATGAAATAAATACCTAAACAAATATATCAGAAGCTGTCATTTAGTCTTTATTTACAAACTTGGACACCACATGCGGCTATTGACTGACCACGAACAGGCAATAAAACTTACTTGCAGCATTTTTCATTCGTTAAAGTCCACTTTCTAATAAAAATTTCCTGATAATTTACTCACCCCCATGTCACCCAGGATGTCCATGTCCTTATAGTGGACTTAAATTGGCCCCAAACGGTTGAAGGTCAAAATTACAGTTTCAGTGCAGCTTCAAGGAGCTTTATCTAGTGAAACGATCGGTCGTATTCTTCAAAAAGCTTATGCTGAATGTCCTACACCTTCCCTATTCAATTTACGGAACGAATGCGGCGCCAGTTCTGTTATTTCCGTAAGTTTAATAGGGAAGGCGTAGGACATTCAGCGTAAGCGTTTTGAAGAATACGGAATCGCGGTCTGGTGGAAGCACTTGTGATGCGATCATTTGTATCTATAAAGCATATACATTTCCTTTTTTTTATGTTTTAAAGAAAATGACCGATCGTTTCGTTAGATAAGACCCTTATTCCTCGTCTGGGATCATGTAAAGCCCTTTAAAGCTGCACTGAAACTGTAATTATGACCTTCAACCGTTTGGGGCCAATTGAAATCCACTATAAGGAGAATAATCCTGGAATGTTTTCATCAAAAACCTTAATTTCTTTTCGACTGAAGAAAGAAGGACATGGACATCTTGGATGACATGGGGGTAAGTAAATTATCAGGACATTTTTACTAGAAAGTGGACTACTAGTTTTACACTACTGCATTACAGCAAAAAGTAATATGTTACTGTAATGCATTACTTTTGTAACTTGTTACTCCCAACACTGTTAACAATGCTGAAAACAATTGTTCTGCTTCATGTTTTTGTGGAAACTGATGCATTTTTTTCCAGGATTCTTTGATAAATAGAAAGGAAAGTTGGGAATGGAAATCTTTTGCAACACTGTAAATGTCTTTACTGTCACTTTTGATCAAGTTAAGTCATGGTGAACTGTTCATTCATTCTGGATGCCATTTTTAATTAGCATTTTGTCTTTTCTCTCATTTTCTGTCCTCAGTTCTACCTGTTTCTGGGTCATCTGCTGTTGACAATCCTTATAGGTTATGCCTTAACTGTGCTAATTGAAAAGCCGTATCTCTTCCTGTCAAAACGATAAGTCCTGCTTCATTCCCTCAAAACTGGAAGGTGAAGAGAAGATTTACATTTATATATATTTAAGAGACGAGAATATATAAGTGCAGTATATTTGTTCATTTATTCCCCTTGTACCTCATTTCATTCTGTGAAAGCTGTTGATTACTGTTTATAAACATGTTAGAGAGCTTTGGTGTTGTTATTTGAATGCATAAAATAAATGATAGCCTATATTGATAGCCTATAATAGATGAATTACAAAGTCCAATGCGGTAGTGGACTGCAGTAGTATGTTGTCATAAAGTTACACTCACTGTTTTTTTTTGTTTTTTGTTTTTTTTTAGTAATGTAAATGTGACTCACAGAGTAAAAACAATGTACTGTGATGGTACCGTGGTATAATGATGGCATTGGATGGTAACAGCACTTGCAACAAGTTGCTTTTAAAAGTAATGCATTACAATATTGCATTACTTCTTAAAAAGTAACTAATTGCATTACTTAGTTAGGCCTACTTTTATGGAAAGTAATACGTTGCATACTTTTGCGTTACTTTGCTCACCTGGGCTGGGCTTGTTTGTTTGTTTTTTAATAATAAAAAACAATGGCCCATTCACACCAAAAGTTAAATGAATGAGCCCCAGGCTGAAGGAAATGCAAATTCACGCCTGTACAGTAGAAGGCGCAGCTCAAACAAACCTTTCAGCTTTGCTGCCATTCTAGAATAAGATGCAGGAGAAGAAATGTCATCACTGTAACTGCAGCTGTTAAAAACAACAACAAAAAATTAAACACAAATGTGATGTTTATATATAATTGTAAGTAATTTTTGCTTGTTAGTATGGTTAAATTGGACCATCGAAGGTCAGCAGCAAAGACATTGGATAATAAATGTATTTGTGTTATTTAACATTCAATTATTGAAGGTTTGCATAATATTCTGAGTTTGCATTACAGTGTGTTATTCATTTTGAGGAATAGTGATTATGTTTTTGTGCAAGTGAGTAAATGCATGCTCACATTTAGTCTAGAACTACAATAACCATCATGTTCACACAGCGCACATAACACCTCTACACTCCAGATTTCTCTCAACAAGAGGACAGGAGAGCTGTCAGTCAATAAATGGGAAAACAAAGTAAAATGCGTTACTTATTTGAAAAAATAACTCAGATATTTTGTTGTAATTTTAAAAGTAATGCGTTACTTTACTAGTTACTTGAAAAAAAGTAATCCGATTACATAACTCAGGTTACTTGTAATGCATTACCTTACTGTTTTTGCATACTGTGTAGCAGGGAAGTATGCATATTATGATGCAGGAAATGTCTCTGCTGCATAAGTGAAATGACGTGCATGAAATGAGCTGATGTCATGGTCAAGCATGAGTACCTTAAGTGTGAGCAGCTCAAGACAATAAAACACTGACCAGACGTCAGCATCGGAAGTGTAGTTGAGGCGACCACATCCTAATAGCAGGAAATGAAAGATGAGTCATTTAACAGTCCATCATTGTAAATAAAAAAAATCACGAAATCATCCCATTAGTCAATTCAGAAAAGAAAGCTTGCTAGAAAAAACACATAACTATATATATATATATATATATATATATATATAGTTATGTGTTTTTTCTAGCAAGCTTTCTTTCACATTTATAACTATATATATATATATATATATATATATATATATATATATATATATAGTTATGTGTTTTTTCTAGCAAGCTTTCTTTTCTGAATTGACTAATGGGATGATTTCGTGATTTTTTTTATTTATATACACACACACACACACACACACACACATATATACAGTGGGTACGGAAAGTATTCAGACCCCCTTAAATTTTTCACTCTTTGTTATATTGCAGCCATTTGCTAAAATCATTTAAGTTCATTTTTTTTCCTCATTAATGTACACACAGCACCCCATATTGACAGAAAAACACAGAATTGTTGACATTTTTGCAGATTTATTAAAAAAGAAAAACTGAAATATCACATGGTCCTAAGTATTCAGACCCTTTGCTCAGTATTTAGTAGAAGCACCCTTTTGGTCTAATACAGCCATGAGTCTTTTTTGGAAAGATGCAACAAGTTTTTCACACCTGGATTTGGGGATCCTCTGCCATTCCTCCTTGCAGATCCTCTCCAGTTCTGTCAGGTTGGATGGTAAACGTTGGTGGACAACCATTTTTAGGTGTCTCCAGAGATGCTCAATTGGGTTTAAGTCAGGGCTCTGGCTGGGCCATTCAAGAACAGTCACAGAGTTGTTGTGAAGCCACTCCTTCGTTATTTTAGCTGTGTGCTTAGGGTCATTGTCTTGTTGGAAGGTAAACCTTCGGCCCAGTCTGAGGTCCTGAGCACTCTGGAGAAGGTTTTCGTCCAGGATATCCCTGTACTTGGCCGCATTCATCTTTCCCTCGATTGCAACCAGTCGTCCTGTCCCTGCAGCTGAAAAACACCCCCACAGCATGATGCTGCCACCACCATGCTTCACTGTTGGGACTGTATTGGACAGGTGATGAGCAGTGCCTGGTTTTCTCCACACATACCGCTTAGAATTAAGGCCAAAAAAGTTCAATCTTGGTCTCATCAGACCAGAGAATCTTATTTCTCACCATCTTGGAGTCCTTCAGGTGTTTTTTTAGCAAACTCCATGCGGGCTTTCATGTATCTTGCACTGAGGAGAGGCTTCCGTCGGGCCACTCTGCCATAAAGCCCAGACTGGTGAAGGGCTGCAGTGATGGTTGACTTTCTACAACTTTCTCGCATCTCCCGACTGCATCTCTGGAGCTCAGCCACAGTGATCTTTGGGTTCTTCTTTACCTCTCTAACCAAGGCTCTTCTCCCCCGATAGCTCAGTTTGGCCGGACGGCCAGCTCTAGGAAGGGTTCTGGTCGTCCCAAACGTCTTCCATTTAAGGATTATGGAGGCCACTGTGCTCTTAAGAACCTTAAGTGCAGCAGAAATTTTTTTGTAACCTTGGCCAGATCTGTGCCTTGCCACAATTCTGTCTCTGAGCTCTTCAGGCAGTTCCTTTGACCTCATGATTCTCATTTGCTCTGACATGCACTGTGAGCTGTAAGGTCTTATATAGACAGGTGTGTGGCTTTCCTAATCAAGTCCAATCAGTATAATCAAACACAGCTGGACTCAAATGAAGGTATAGAACCATCTCAAGGATGATCAGAAGAAATGGACAGCACCTGAGTTAAATATATGAGTGTCACAGCAAAGGGTCTGAATACTTAGGACCATGTAATATTTCAGTTTTTCTTTTTTAATAAATCTGCAAAAATGTCAACAATTCTGTGTTTTTCTGTCAATATGGGGAGCTGTGTGTACATTAATGAGGAAAAAAAATGAACTTAAATGATTTTAGCAAATGGCTGCAATATAACAAAGAGTGGAAAATTTAAGGGGGTCTGAATACTTTCCGTACCCACTGTATATATATATATATATATATATATATATATATACAAATATTTCTGAACAAACATGTTATGTTCCCACCTGAGTGCCTGCAACATCTGAATCATATGAGGACAATCAACATTTAAAAGAAAATGAAATAGAAGCATAATTTAGTAATGCACTCATTTATTTTAAGTTTTTATTTTTTAATGGTGATTCTCATTAGATTCTAACACAGTAAATGTACTAAAATCAAAATAAAGTATATAACCCACTTGTGTGCCCACTGTAATCAGGCAAGCCACAACATCTGAATCATATGAAGACAATCAACATCAAGTGGTCAATCAACTCTTCAAGAGGCCAGTTAGCTATTTGACAACTTAGAAATTACAGAACTACTTTAAAACTTTATGCAACTCATTTGACTTTGTGTAACAAGGTCAAGCTTAAATTAAAGAATTGCAATAACTCTAACTTAACACCAACTTAATGCACAGTATACAATAGCCTACTGCCTAGTACAATTTAAAAAATAGAAAGTAATAGAAGCCATAAAACTCAATTCACTGAAAACTTCCATTTTAATCTAATTAATATTTCCAAAATTGTGTTAAAACGTTTTTTGTTTTTTTTAAACATTGCAGGTCCAATAAAGCAGTCAAATGCATTGCAGTGTGGGATACAGTATTCCAGTAAGTATGTTTTTTGTTTTTTCCTCTTATTTAGTATGCTCTGTTTGAGTATATGATTCATTTTGGCAAATGTAGGAGGTCATCCAGGAATTCTAGGTACAGAAAATTCACACATTGTGCACAGCATATGCTGCACACTATATACAGTACTGTATGTACTGTAGTCTCGCACAGCCAGACCTTCAGACTGCCCACGGGGACGTTTGGCCGACATGTAACGCAGCCAATCACGGTTAGATTTGTTCCTCGTCATGTTTAGGGGCGTAAAAATGTAAAGTCGATGTCCCTACGATAACAGACCGGTGTGTATCTAATAAATTATTCATTTAAGAATGTTGTGCAAGTTTACTGCAACAATAGAACCACAAACTTTACATATTTTTTTTAAAACCCAGCGCTTAGTTGATCCTGGAAAATGCTCGTTGTCACAGTTGTAAACATGACGGCTTTCTTCTTCCATGAGGGGGTTTTAAGAGGACCGTTAAAGAACGCGACACACACGTCTCCCGGACATCCTGTAGAATTCAACCAACCAGATGACGACTTCGAAAATCCTGAAGTTTTTCCAGTTAAGTGTGCCATATGCATTAGACGTTCAGTCAACGGTCCGTGGGCGTGTCGTCTGAGGCTGAGACTATGTATGCAGCAAGCTTTGTTGTTTAGCCTACTACATACTGCTAGTACTTAGTCCATAATAATGCCTGCGTTGTGGGGAAAAAAAAAAAACCTTTTGTTTCTAAGTTTATTTTCAACGTTTCTTTTTTTGATTTGGGCAAATTAGTTTAACTCATATAAGTTAACAAATATATTTTTAGAAATATTTCTGAACAAACACATTACGTTTCCATGTTTTATGGGGACTTTCCATTGACAATGATTTTTATACTTTACAAACTGTATATTCTATTCCGTAACTCCTAAACCTACCCATCACAGAAAACTTTATGCAGTTTTACATTTTCCAAAATAATTTATAAGCTGTTTTCCTCAGAGGTACCAAAAATGTCCCCACAAGATCAAGAATTTGTGGTATTTTGTATAACCAAAAGTCCACACACGTTATGAAAAATAAAAAATAAATAAAATAAAAAGCCATGTAATAACCTTTACAGTCTATGGTAATAACCTATGGGAGGCGGGAACTCCTGGGGACACTTATGAATGATACTCAAACAAATCAGTGAATCTGTTTCTTCGAATCGATTAATTGAAATGTATGACAGCTCGCTACAGAATTGGACTTTCCAAAGTTAAAAAGGTACATGAAAGGTAATTTGAGACTCTTAATGATTATATATGACATTTCTACAGTCAGTGAAGTGAAGGTTTATTCAGGTTAGTAGATAGAGGGGGGCCTATTTAGATAGAGCCTATTTAGAACACCACGTTTGTATTTAATATTTGTTATTCGATAATGTGCTTAATCTTTTCAAGAAAAAACATCTTAAATTCCGTGTAATGTTATAATATAAAAGCTTCCATGATAAATAACAGGTCTAAAGCGCAGCCTTGTGGATAAAAGGAAGAATGACGTGTTTACAAAAGATGAATATGATTAAGAAACATTATCAGGATTGCATAGCCTCTTTTGGTCATAAGCATAACATGACTCCTACACTAAAGTATGCTTTATTGGCACTGTACTTATGACGTTAGTCTTAAGTAATCATTAGCTATTTAAGAGCTGTGAAACCGTTTTAGCAGGTGGTCTTGTCCACAGTGTAATAACTGCATGGTGACTTTATTTGTCAGAATGTCTTCCAGTTGTTGATGGATGCTTCTTAGATCAGGCTTCTTATTCATTATCATGGATGAATTCACATATGACAAATTCAAATCAAGGTCTGGTCCAGTTAGCCACTTGGTGGCTAGTCACTTTGTCCTGACATTTTTTCATTAAAGAGTGCTTTTTTTTTTGGGCCAGCTGGAGCATAGTCCTGAGAATGAAGTCAAAAGGGTGCCCCACTTTCTGCCGAAGCCCCTCTCACCCTCCTTTAACCCCCTGCTATGCATATATATCGCGTATACAGTGATTCATAGGGTGCAGCAAGAAGATGCCCTGTGCAACAACACATACTAGTGAAGTTATATTTAACTGACTTTAGAAAGCTGACACTCTGGACGTTTTCCATATCTCCACTCAAGAATGCTTCAGGTTCTGTGCCAGAACAGGACTAGATCTGTAAGCATGTGTCTGGATTGGGAATAACAACACAATTACACACTTAAACAAGACTGATTGCGCAGTGATTTGTGATATAACCTAGTACGTTAGAGGGTAGAAGTGTTCAGGAGGAATAACAACATGGGTCATGCTGGTGCGTTTAACTATGTAGGGGAAGTGACCCAAGTATATATATATATTTTATATATATATATATATATATGACAATTTTTTTTTTCTCACACACACCAAAGCAGAATTTTCAGCATCATTACTCCAGTGTTTAGTTTCACATGATCGTTCAGAAATCATTTTAATATACTGATTTGCTGCCAAAAAACATTTTTATATTATTATGAATTTGAAAACAGTTACGCTGCTTAAATTATAGATTTTCCTTGATGAAAAGAATATTCAAAGGAGCAGCATTTAAAAAATATTTTCTGTTACAACACAAGTCTTTCCTGTCCCTTTTGTTTAATAAAATTATTAATAAAAAAAACAGTGTAACTATGAATGGATGCCTTCCAAAGTGATGAATTAAGAGATTAATAAATATTTATCAGACCTGTTATTAAATAATTTCTTCTCTTTTATATATATTTCTCAATATTTTGTATTTGAAAAGATAGATTTTATTATAATTGAATACTAATGTTGGAATGATTTGTGAAAAAAATAAGCAAGAACAATTTTATTTATTTGATAATTGAAAGTTTGTTTACTAATATTCATTCTCTGTCCTCCAGTGTGTATATATATATATATATATATATATATATATATATATATATATATATATATATAAAGCCTGACCACCTGTTTGTATGTTTGGTTATTGAACAGATGCTGAAAAATATTATTTACTAAAGCTGTATTGCATTTTTTTTAAACTGATGATGTGAGATTAACCTTCATTTAATACATTTTTTTAGGCTATTCACTTACTGTAATATGTCAACACTCAAGCCCTGTGCAATCTGTTCTTAACATTGTTTAACACACGTGTGTCTAAAGTGCTTTGAGTGTGTGGTGATACTCTGTTCTTTGATAAGAACACAAGAGCCCGACATCAGTGCTACATGGTGGTAATATATTAATTACCACCATGTAGCACTGATGTCGGGCTCTTAGATAGATAGATAATGGCTCAGTATCCATTACTACCATGTTATTTCCATCTAATTCCATCAGTATACCATGCTGCCGTCAGAAATCAGTTTTGTAAAACATAACATATGACTTATGACATTCTATTTTGAAGTGACTGCGAAGACATTGCGGCCTCCAAGAAAACAAATTAAGGATGTCCAAATCCTCATATCAGTTTTTATGAATAAGGGTGTGTATTTGGCATCAACACATTTTATTAGTGTAAAATAACTGAGTGGGTCTTCACCTCAAGTCAAGATGTGTGTGTTTGTAAGTCAGTCTGGTCCGTATATCTGCCTAGCAACTGTTCAGACACACATACTAACACACACTCAAAACATCAACATGACTTGTTAAACACACAGGAATGGTCATGCCATGTTCAAGACTCCCAGCCTGTCCACACCTCTTCCTGTATCCAATACAATGCTGTCAATGACTCGCTCATAAATTTATCAGAAAATAATACACCACACACACATGATATTACATGAATGATGTAATAGTCTGTTGTGTGTTTTATTACAGTGCCAAAACCTCAGACTGTATGTCATAAATCTTCCTATGAGCTATAAACATGAGATGTTTCTTCTCTGGACTGAAGGTCTCTTGCTGTAAAAAAAAAAAAAAAAAAAAAAAAAAAAAAATGTGGCCGTGTCATAATTGTAATGATAGCAATGTGAAAGAAAGATCTATTTTTTAGTTTAAAAATGACCCATCAATAAAAATATTAAAGTCCCCCTGTGGTGAAAATCAAGTTTTTAATATTGTTTATATGTCTATGTGGTGTTTTTAATATGCTTTAACACAAACCATGTGCAAATTCACAAGTCAACACCATTGCTGAGTATTTTCTCTTTAAAACTGCAGTGATCTAAAGACAGTCTCAAAAACACGGTTTGAAATCGCTGGTGTGTCACAAACTACCTTGTAACCAATCACATCAACATGCCGGTAAGCTTTACCATATCATTAACTATGATCGCTCTGAAACAAGGGAGTCTCTGGTATATTTTTCTGTTGATATATAAAAATCGGGTAGCTTTAGCAATATAGTGGGTATATGATGTATATTACGCTGTTATTATGTTACTATATGCCTTTCTTCACTGACGTTCTAAGCATTTCTAAGGATGTTTCTGTCTGACTCTGAGATGAAGAATGGGAACATGGTTTGTGTAACATTAGCAACACATTATTAGCTGTTTGATAAAGTAGTCAAGCAAAAGGCTAATCATATTAATTACCATTATGTGTCTGATGTTGTAAAAGCGATACCATTGTGCAGCGTTTACCTCAGTAAGTTGACCGAGTGGATCTCTGAGCACATGAGTGAGTGGAGGAGGGGCTAATTTGTATATTCATACATCCGCGTATACTAAATGAAGTTACATTCAAGCTATTTTAAGGCATGAAGACTTTTTTTTTTAACAGGAAAAAACATTTAAATATGTCATTTTGGTGATCAAAGATGAGTTTTAAGGGATAAAATGGTTGACTACAAGGGGAATTTAAATGCTGAACCCATTTTTTAACCACTGCACAACATTACATATCTATTTTTACAGAAAGATATGTTGTGATGTTTTGTGTAATCTAATGCCACTCCTCCACTTGACTGTTTATGAGAAGTGTCTGCATTTATAGATGTGTGTGTGTTTGTGTGTGTGTTTTAAGAAGTGTCCAATGGAATCTGATGAGTGAGGCTCAATGGGAAAATAAGGTCACACCACTTGACCCGTGTGTGTGTGTGTACGTGTTTGTGTGTGTGTACGTTTTTTGGTATTACACTGGTATTACGATGTAAACATGAAATATAAGGGCATATATTATGGACATAGTCTCATATTTAAAATAGCTTTAAAAACACACTAAACAATGTTTTATTAAAAATGTAAAAATGCAGAATGTTTTCTGTGATGGGTAGGTTTAGGGGTAGAGGTAGTGTAGGGGGATAGAATGTACAGTTTGTACAGTATAAAAACCATTAGGCCTATGGAATGTCCTCACTTTGATAGCAAAACAAACCTCTGTGTGTATGCGTGTGTGTTCATGACCCGGTCTCAGGACACAGACTGGAGTCAAGGGTTTATGCCCTCTGAGGTTTGCAGTAGGACACTGAAGGACTGAAGACAGTATGTTCCCACAGGGATCAATCATAAGGCAACACTTTCTTAAGACTGAAACCTCAGCACGATTTTAACAGCCTGCAAAGCTTAAAGGTTTTTCGACCTGTGCCAACCCTAAGCTGAAGTATGTCGGATAAATTTGTTGCATCCAGAGACACACGTGTAAATTGAGGGAGATATTAAACACAACAATGAAACCTTTAATGAACTCAACTTTGAATTCATCACAAGTGAACCTCACTTTGACCCCTAATTTTGCAGTAAAATTTGCATGCAAGCTTTGTCAGTTTATAATCTGTGCACCACATAACAATATATGAATAGCTCACCTAAAAAAGTTACATTTTCTTTGAAGAACAGAATGTTCAGAATAACAGCATTTATTTGAAATATATTTTTTGTAATAACATGAGTATTTACTGTCACTTGATCAGTGAAAAGTATTAATAAAAAAAGTGTAACTATGAAAAATGACGAATTAAAAGATTAATAATTCAGATTTATTTATCAGACCTCTTATTAAATATTCATAGGAATCGCCATAACATTTACAAGTGATCCTCACACTGAACCCTAATTTGCATGCAACTTTTGTCAGTTTATAATCTGTGCACCACATAACAACATTATATGAATAGCTCACCTAAAAAAGTTAGCTTGAATTTCAGTTCGTTTAAAAAAACCATTGTATGAATTCAAAACACAAGTTGTATGGATGACATTTCTGGTACTTTATTGGTGCGTTTGCATCAAACCGCTATTTTCGAAGCAGCTTTACAGTGATAAACAGAAAAATAATGATCAATAATGCAAACAGAATTCAATTCTATTTCTTTAATAACACAAAAGAAATGGAAAATCAAGCACGCTGCTTGTTGACAGCTTCATGAATCAGTTCACATAGATGTTGAGACGGAGAGAAAGTTTCCATTACTGCGTTCCTCAAATGCACCTGTTGGGAAGGCGACCTCACATTACAGAGGTGTGTGCTGGAGAGAGAGAGAGCATTTGAATAGGTGGATAAGGTGATGGATATTAACGTGTCTAAGGAAAGAACGAAGCACTTTTGAGAACTACACAGTCTTCTTCCTCTATGCCAGAGCTTGTAGATCAGATCCTCCCTTTCTTATTTAAAATCCCTCTTTCTGCGTCTGCAACACTGATGCAGGATAAACACTTGGCCCACCGACTCTGAGAGGCATTAAAATACCTTTCAATGTCAAATTCCCCTCCACTGTTCTGACAGTAATAATCTCATTCTGGCTCCGCAGATGAAAACACCTCGGAGAACTTCTTCATGATGTTTGTCAACTCTGATTATCGCAAGGCGGGCAAATATAGCCGTGAAGTGATAAATCATCTGGCATGGCACATGTCTCTGCTATCAGGTAACCCACTTTGAACTAAGGGGGATGTTGACTAAAAATAAACCCTCTCCCCAAACCCCCAAGACCTTTCAGCTTTATGTGAACCTCATATTCTCCAGACCTTCATCACTGTTGAGTATAATTGCCCATTTGGATGTTAAAAAAAGGGTAGTGGGATTTTCTTTGTTAGGACAAACAGTTTCTGTTGTGAATGCAGAGAACTGATGCCAAGAGCTGCTTTAAGAGTGAGATTTTTGGATGGTCTCTCATGACAGATCTGTCCTAATTAAGGTAATGGACTCTCAAAGGTTGTGAGGTTTAATGACTTAAACTTTTAAAATAAAATAATTTTTTGTATTTTATCTATTTCTTGAATTAATTACACAAATGTTTTCATAGTTATGTTCAGTGCACTTTTCATATTGTAACAAGAAATGTATTTTTTAAGAAATATATGTTTTTTCTGTCTGTTTTAAATAGTACACCTAACTTTTTGTTGTTGTTGTCTTGTTAGTCAGGTGGTGTATATGAGTAATAATTGACCTTATTTATTTATGTCTGTTAATTTATTTATGAAGTCTTGCATTTGACTGAAGTGTGTGATGACAGTTTAAGAGTACCTTAAGAAAATCATGCGGGGAGGAAAAACAGGGCTGAGTCATATTCATAGCGCAGATGTAGGAATCACGTATGAAAATTACACACACGTGGTTTGATACAAATCTAAATGGAAAATCATTTGACTAACCAGTCTGTCAGTTTTCCAGTGTAGCCCAACACCATCGTGCAACAATACAGGTAGTTTGTAATGGAAAAACCTAAAAATAAATGCATTTATTTTTATTTCTAAAATTATTTTAACACTTAAAATTGTCATTAATTTAAAACCTTTTTATTTTAAGTTAGTTTATTTAGTATTATTATATATTATATACAGTCAAACCAAAATTCATTCAGACACCTTGAACTTTTCATTCATTATTACAGTGTATTCACTATAGTTTAAAAAATGGTAATAAAATATGACAAGATCTCAGAGTTAAACTGTGTCAGAAAAAATTAATCTTAATTATGTCAGATAAAACTTAAGCAAAACATGGTCAGGTCAAAGTGTCTGAATAATTTTTGGTCCCAAATTTTTATCAATTATACTGGTAGTCCACTGTATGAAGAATATTTGGGTATAATATGTCATAGTTTACTTTATTTTGCTATCCTCACTTACATAAATGAACTATAGTATCCTGCACCCACTAATTTTTGGTCCCAAATTTTTATCAATTTTACGGGTAGTCCATTGTATGAAGAATATTTGGGTATAATATGTCATAGTTTACTTTATTTTGCTATCCTCACTTACATAAATGAACTATAGTGTCCTGCACCCACTAGTAAAAATATATTAAAAATTATACGTAGTGTCTGAATTAGGGATGCACCGATACCATTTTTAAGGACCAAGTACGAGTACCGATACTTTTTTTCTGGTACTCGCCGATACCGATGCCTATACATTTATTAATTTCTGTCTCTCTCTCTCTCTCTTTTTTTTTTTTTTGGTGATGTTGCAGTTTTCCAAGCACAACGCAGTGAGATGAATGTAGAACAGCTTCTTTATTATTATTCTAATGAAAAACGTATGTTATGTGCTTGTCACAAACTTGAACAAAAATGTCAGTGTCCAATAACCTTCAAAGGGCATAATTACCAATATATTTACTTGTTGTTATATAAAAAGAAATTTACAAACAAATTACAAACAATACAACAAATACTATAGAGATACAAATTAAATAAACTTGTTTTTCAGATACAGTAGATTTATATACCATGTATACATTTATTTAACATCTTTTGTTGTTTTATTAACATTAATGACAAATATTTAATTAGGCTACGGTTCCTTTAAGACCGAATCCATGGATACTGACACAGATCCTGTTTTCACCCAAATGTTTACGTCCACTTAAGCCATAACCGACTGTATTTACGTGAGATACTCCACACCATGGACATTTTGACAACTATGTGTGCATTTGACCATTCAGGTGCAAAGAGAACTGATCGCGCGCTGTCCGAGAGAACTGGGATTGTGCGCGAGAGAGAGCGCTTCTGGTCTGTGTCATTCTGCGCAATTCCGTGATTGAAAGCATGCAGTTCACAATGTGTGTGTTGTCATCATTAATTATGAAGTATTTCCACACCCCTGAGGCTGACATTTTTTCTGCTGCTGCTGCCGGTGTCTCTGTGCACAGAAAAGTCTGTCAGTTAAGTCACGTGAGGTATCGGTCTTTGGTATCGGGGGTATTTTTACAAGTACATGAGCTTGGTATCGGGCCTGATACCGATACTGGTATCCCTAGTCTGAATAATGTGTGTCTAATATTAGATAAATAATACAATAATATACATTTTATAATTAACATTAAATTAACATTAAATAGGCAATGCAATATAAAAAAATTAAATATTACATTATTAAAAATGTACTCTGAAAGATGTTTTAAATGTTTTTAATCTCAAATCTACCTTGTTTAAAGAATATTTAGATATTTTTATAAAAATACATGTATTATAGTATTACCCCATATTAACCCAAGAATACGATGTCTAAAAACCACAGTAGTGCCACAGTACACTTTAAAAAAGAATTGTTGGTTTAACTTAAAAAAGTAAGTTACCTTGTTACCTTAAAAATTTGAGTTAATACAATGAAGGTGATTGGTTTAATCAACAGAAACTCAAAATATTATGTTATCTGAACTACATTAACACTACAAGTTGATTTGACAAAAGAAAAAATGTGTTAACAATTCATGAAAATCATTTTTTTTACAGTGTACTTTTTTGCTGAATCTTTCTTTTTTAAATGATCTACAGCTCTCAATTTCTATGCGTCTAATTGTTCCTTGTTTTCTTTTTCCTCTTTTTCCATTTCCTCTCTTGCAATGATGTGTGCACAGTGATCCAGAGAGAGGAGATGACAGCTGAGCGGGTTGACAATCTGCTGCTCTTGGACACAGATGCTGTCAACTCTTCCCTCGCCTCAGTGCCCATAAAGCAAGATGAGCCGGCCCATGCCCCGGACAACCAGACAGACGACAGCTTCAGTCCAGTCCCTGATCAACAACCTGATCCAGCTTCAGAAAGCCAGGGCAGGGCCATGGAGATCCATAGTCCAAACATTCACAGGGAAACAGAAAATGAGAGTGGTTTAGTCTTAACGCAGCCCCTGAATCACACTGCACTGATTGAACCGAAAATAAATCATCCAAATGATGATAAAAGCAATAATTGTGATTTCGATACTGGTTTTGTAATGGAGACCGACAATATTACAAACAGCATTAACAACCCTGACCTAATTCACCTTATGGACATGGACAATATGATAGACAGAAATCAAAATAACAAACAAAGTGACTTAAACACTATAGAGGATCCAAATGAGGCTCATGGCACTTTAATGAGTCCAGAAGTTCCATCATTAACAGAACACAACAGACAAGAAGAAATGGGCCAATACACCATTTTAAACCAATATTCCTCCTCTGAGAGTGTTGGACTTGAGGTTAGCCGAATGGCTAATGATGACGATCCTCTGGTAAATACTGTCTCTGATGTAATGAATAGTGAGCAAAACCATGAACAACCATTTTCGATAGCAAACAATGAGACTGATGCAACTTCGCCTGAATCATTCATCCAGACCTGTGGGGATGCACCTGAAGGTGTTTATGTAGCAGTGGAAGCAGCGACTGCCTATAAAACTCATCCAGAAATGCATGACATTGCAGGGGACTTGATGTGTGCTGGCTTCACAACTTGCCAGACACCAAAGATAGAAGATCCGAAGACTGACGTTCCTACATGTTTGGCCGATTTGCACGAAGCAGATATCTTAACACATGCCTCCACATTATTAGATTCTTTGGGGATGAGCAACGTATTGGAAACAGCTGACATGCCTGCCAATGACAGTGAGATCATTCAGACTGTAAATAAAAACTTGGCTTCCTCAAATGTTGAGTTTTGCACTGCCGTTTTTACCCAGACGGTTCAGAATCGTCAACAGGTTTCAGAACATGATGTAATGGATTTGGAATCCAACAGAACTGATGATTGCATGCTTGATAGAAAGATAGATACAAAAATCTCATTGGAAGTCAGTAGAGTGCAACCACTGGTGGCTTGTAGCCATGATACAAGTGCGACAATAGGTAATTCTGAGTCATTTTTCCTCCAATCCATACTTGAAACACCACAGATTGGTGAAAAACATGAGAAGGATCTCTCACAGGTGGTCCCTAACCCAACACCTGTCACGAAAGGAGATTTAGGTAAATGTTCTGGGGAGACCGAGGGCTCTTGCTTAAAGTTCACAGGAACGGAACGTGATGTTAAAGCTGGTAGTGAGTTGTGGCTTGACGCTTGCCAGTTCTTGGCAGGTGAAGAGGATGAGGGTGCTATTTTTGACAAGTGGGGTCGTTCGTGCTCTCCCAGCCCCCTTACGGCCCATTCAGACAACACAAAAGCCTCAGATTACTCCAGGAGAGAGAACATTTCAATTGACCACCACGCTGAGGACTTGGAGCTGAGGTTTAAACCTGTTGAGAGGTGGTCGTCCTCAGACAGCTGGGCTAGTGCTCTTTCAGACTGGATCCAGGCAGTTAACACCTATCCAGAAGACTTGAGCGCTAACACTTCAAGCTCTGGTTCTAAGCATAGTATGGCAATCCAGGACAAGATTTTGGAGCAAAGGACAGGTCCAGATAATGCAAACAACACTGGACAGACTTGTCTGTCTCTGAAACTCCTAGAACCAGAAGAACCAGATCAAGCCTCAAGTAGAGGACAAGTCGAGTCTGATAACACTAATGGAACTAACGGAGATAAAGATGGACATTCTTCACATTCAGACGCAGACAGTCGGGACAGTACAACAATGGAGAACAACATAAGTTTGTTGGAGACTTTGGTTAAATCTGAATCCCTTAAACCAGATAAGAATGCAGCCATTGATACGTTTAATGCATCAAAGTCATGTATGTCTTCTGCAAATGAGTTCAACCCCAAACTATATGGAAGTCAGCACATCTCTGGAGAGCTTTGGAGTGCAAAGGTGAGATTACTAGCACACGTCTTCAAATATAATTAGCACAGGCAGATGTAGAGGTGTTTTGACTGAGGATTATTTAGATCTTTTGCAATTTGGATTGAGCGATTTGCACTTCAGAGTTTTCAGTTTAACCTAAAGGTTAGTTTTGGTTACCTGCACTGAAATAACCTCATATTGAGCTTAAGTATTTTAAAAACTGAATCCGAATGCAACTTCTGCATGGTTGCAGAATTACACAGAAATTGACCTTTGTACCTTTAGTTCAATGATGGGATCATCACACATACCATGGTATTTACAAGCTACGGTACTTTAAAGAATACACTGGTACATCTCCAAAAACATGGTATTACTGTCACACAAAAAATGGCAATACCGTCGTATTTTTTGACATAGTTTTGTTAGATCCCATTTCCATTATGTAAAAGTCTTCTACATGTTACTGTGATAGAATGTGATCTTAAATAGCCTGTCACCTTTAACATTTCATATAATAGATCTTACATGTTTTAAACACTTTTATTGTGACTTTCATTATTTATTATGACACTCTGTGTGCTGGAAGAGCCCAGTCATTCCACACAGGAATATCACTTCATAATGTACTCTCTCTCCCTCTCTCTCTCTCTCTCTCTCCCTCTCTCTCTCTCTCTCTCTCTCTCTCTCTCAGACACACATAACAAACACTAACTTCTAGAGTCATTTTTAACAAATTCATTCACAAAGTATGGCTCAAACCCGCTCACTAATACTTAAACATTCAATGTTTCCCTTATTCATGACAGACAGCTGTGGCTGCTGAGGAAATGTGAGGTGCAGAGAAAAATACTGATAAATAGAAATGCAGACTAATTATAGAGAGTGGCAGATGATAATAGACCAGAGAGCAAAAGAGGACCTGGAGAGGAAGGGGGTTGAGTGGCACGAGCACAGCTGAGGGCCGAAATACGACCCCTGCTCGTAACTTCAGTGTCGTACTGTACGGCAGTTTCTCCAATCCCACAGACCCCTGAGGCAGTGGGAGAGCTGTGATTGGTTCACCTGCTTTACACAGTGGCTGTGATCTCTATAATAGAGATGATCCCTGCCATTGCCAACCACATGTGGCTTAGGACTGCTGCATGAAAGCATAATGATTTTTACATTAGGCAGACCAACGCCTCAGTGAGGTACGTAAACAAACAATGTCATGCAGTTTGGGCAAGAATAGGCCTAAATTGTGACTTGTCAAATGATACTAATTCTTCAGTTACTGTGCTGTCTTTATTGTCTTCAGATAGGCCTTTCTGTCTTCTGCATGACATTTAATGTTTTGTCCATGTTTTTGTGTTTCAGTCGGAGGGAAATACGTTGGAGGAGGTGACTGGAGACAAAATTTCTGTACCTGGGTTGGTCTTCGAGGAGAAACGTCAAAGCAGCTTTTCTTCTTTGAAGATCTCAGCTTACACCAGCAACAAGAATTTAACTGGCTGTTTGAGTGGCGAGGAGCGGCGTCACGGCTCCAATGTGAAACACCGCACATGTCCCTCTCAATCGGACGTTCACGTGTCTTCTGAGGCGGGATGTGCTGAAGGAAATGGATCGTTTGTGCATTCTAACTCTGAGGACTGTACAGTGAAGCCAAGAGAAGAGGAAAAAAGTACAATTCCAGGGTTTATTATGCCGTTTGCTCCACTCTGTACTGGAAATCATTTCCTCAATCATAGTTTATTGAGAGAGGACAGTCCACAAGCTGATCTAGATCTTTCTCATAAAGGGATTGTTAATGAGATACACCTTAAGAGTAATCAAAAATCAGTCAGTAGTGACAATTCATCTGAAGACCGCTTTCATACATGCCCTGACCAGTCTTCATCTTCATCCGGTGGAGATTCAGATGATCCTTCCATCAAGGATACTCAGAGAAAATCAGAGTATAGTGATACCTGTGGCATCAGCAAAGAGCTTTCTAAGTTACTTTTACTCACAGGAGAACATTTTATTGTGTCTGAGGACAAACGTGTTGCATATGTTACTCTAGACTTGGAGGAACCCAGAAATTTTAGTCCTTTTTCCTTGTCAAACTGTGAAGAACTACCTAAAACAGACAATATGCCTCACAAGACCTCCAAGACTTCCACAGATGGTAAAACACACGGTAAACATAAGGAAAAACTGGCTGAGAAGCAGCAACATGGGATTCAGACATCAAAAAAGCAATCCCAGGTGAAGGACGAATTTAACTCAGAAGGGGCTGGTTGTGAAGAATGTCCGGTTACTGTCATTGAAACTATCGTCATCACAGAGAAGACTGTTCCTAAAGCCCAAGTGAAAAAGAAAAAGAAGCATGTGCAACATGGGATGCCAAAACCCGAGAATGATCCACCAACTAACACAGTGAGCAGGAGCACTCAGAAGAGCACAATTGGCAAGACAGAGAACCTTGAAGTGAAGGTGGCATCAAATGGTCTGGATAAACCAGCATATCATCTTCCCACCAAAATGGACATTACTAACAAAGATAGCACTCAAATAGTCATGTCAGTGAGACCCAAAGTAGAACCCAGTGGGGCCAAAATGGACCCTGTCAGCGTAAATGCCACTCAGAAAGCTGTCCCTATAAAACTCAAAGCAGATGCCAGTAACACAGCCAAGATGGAAAATAAGACGTGCACATCAGATTCTTCTAGCACGTGTTTACCCAACATGCCGAGTGACGACATAAAGCGCAGGCGAATTGCAGACGTGTCTGGAGCAGTTCCGATAAGGACGAGGCCACAGCTGCCTGCAATTTTCCGCCAAGCAAGAAAAGATGGAGAAGATGTGACCTGGAAAGCTTACAGTGAGGTTGTCAAGCAGAAGATTCCAAAACCCAAAGAAGGTTTTCCAAATATATTTCTGTTCAACTTAGAATTAAAAGTCAATCCATTAGAACAGAGCTAAACTCTACCTGACATTCGCTACCTAAAGCCCAATGTCCTGCAGAGTCTAGCTTCAACTTGCCCAAAACACACTTGTCTGGAGGTTTTCTAGTAATCCTGAAGACCTTGTTTTGCTTGTTCAGATGTGTTTGATTAGGACTGGAGCCAAACTCTGAAGAATAGTGACAGGATTGGATACCCCTGCATTAGAACATTTTGTGTTTTTATACCAGTTTATGAGTCAGAAATGTCAGAACCCTGCAGGAAAAAACTCCAGCTTGAACCAGTCTGATGTGGTTTGCTTGTCTTAACTGGTTTAAACTGGTCTCCCAGCCTAGTTATGGTGGTTTGCCAACTGGTCAAGTGAACAAAACAAAAACAACAACAACAAAAAACAGACCAGCCTGAGCAGCTTGGCCACCTTAGGGAGACCAGCTAATCACCTCAAGGGATAGTTCACCCAAAAATGAAAATAATCCAATGATTTACTCACCCTCATGCCATCCTAGGTGTATATGATTATCTTCTTTCAGACAAACACATTCAGAGTTATATTAAAAAATATCCTGGCTCTTCCAAGCTTTATAATGGTAGTGAGTGGTGCTCACGATTTTGAAGCCCAAAAAAGTGCATCCATCCATCATAAAAGTAATCAACATGGCTCCAGGGGGTTAATAAAGGCCTTCTAAAGTGAAGTGATTGGTTTTTGTAAGAAAAATATCCATATTTAAAACTTTATAAACTATAATAACCAGTTTCCGACAAACATTCGTACACAGGTCGAATGTAACCTCTGAACCGTGAGAGGTGTCTACTCTCACCTACTCCTACGTCGGTTCAAACAAATAGGGCTGGGCAACAAACTCAAGCTCCTTTACTCATATATCGAAATCTTTTGACATTTCTATTTAAAAATTCTTGTTTTAAACTTCTAATTTGTGACCGCTGTTTTCTTTTGTTCTATCCTCTGCGGTTCCGCGTTCATCAATACATCCTACGTCGCATCAGAAGTTATGCTTCTGCCGTAAGTCAATTTGCGTATGGATGTTTGCTGGAAACTGGTTATTATAGTTTATAAAACTCTAAATATGGATATTTTTCTACTCTTCGCTTCACTTCAGAAGGCCTTTATTAACCCCCTGGAGCCGTGTGGATTACTTTTATGATGGATGGATGCCTTTTTTGGGCTTCAAAATCGTGAGTGCCATTCACTATCATTATAAAGTTTTGAGGAGCCAGGATATTTTTTTAATATAATTCCAGTTGTGTTCGTCTGAGAGAAGATATACACTTAGGATGGCTTGAGGATGAGTAAATCGTGGAATAATTTTCATTTTTGGGTTAACTATCCCTTTAGGCTGGGTTAAGCTGTTTCTAGGGGGGAATACATGGCAGCAGGTTACCAAATATTTCATAAATAAGTGGCCATGGGAAAATGGTCTATAAATGACATATTTTGATGTGTTTTTGCTGTAGTTGTGGTTCCTTGTGTGGTGTCAGAGATCCAGGCTGACCCTGTCCCGGCTGACCCCCAAAACATCTTACTTTGGTGCCAGTTCAGCCCCATCCCACCTGATGCCACCATTAAGTGGACTAAAGAGGGAAGAGTGCTGTCAGAGATAAACAAAGTGTAAGAAAAACCCTCTTTACCCATCAGTCCCCACTTCACCTTATACCTATTTTATCGTCTGCCTCTGGGTCCAAATTTAATTAGTTAACTGAATGAAAGAACATCATTCTTTCAGAAGAAACTCATCGTAACTTTTTTTACCACTTGGTGGCACTCTGTTGTTGTCTAAATCTGCTGTACATTTTGGCAGAGACCTGACTGAACATCAGCGCACTGGTGATTCAGCCATGAGTTGGAGTGGGAGCGAAATGAACCTTTTACATAACCATGTGATTCATTCCTACTAAATGCTGACTATGTCTCTCAAACAGGCCTCTGCTTTCCAGAATGGTCCTTCTGAGCTGTTTTGTAAACTGTAATTAAAGTTATAGTGTATATAATAGGGATTCAAGGATTCATCTGCGTAGACCACTGTATTTAGTCTTTACGACCTTGACAGTTGATTAAGTAAATGAAAGTATTTGCCCAGATGTGTGAAAAATTATTGATTTACTAGGTTTTTCTTTTTTCTGCAGAGAGAAGGATGATGGCCGCTTCACACTGACAATCCTAGAGGCTTGCAGTAAAGATTTAGGGCTGTACAAATGCAGTCTGAATGCTGCCAACATTTCTGTTTCGACCTCAGAGTACCATCTCACATCTGAGGGTAAGACATAGAGGGCTGCTTTCTCACAATAATCTGATTAAAGGCTATAAATCAAGATTTTAATTTGCTGATGTACTCCATGACTAAGCAGATAGTTACAGCAGGATGTTCAACTTGTGCTCTGAAGCTTCAGCAGGGAGAAGACAATAAAATAATGGCAGATAGCTTATTACACACATTGACTCAACTGTCTACATTTTTTAATTGCAGTGCTTATGGAACTAGTCATTCCGAGTCATGATAAACCAGGTAAACCTTAATTTCATGGTCTCTTGAGAATCTCCCGTTCCTATGAGTAGCTAAACTATTATGAACATTTTCTTTTATGCAAATCTGACAGGTGTATGTATTTTAATGGCTACTGGGTGTGATTGGTAACAGTTCTCCCCCTATTTAATCTCCCAGCTGAGCCCAGGGTTATAGACGGGGATGAGGAGAACATTCAGTGCAGCCCGCTTCTATTTAAGGAGGATTTTCTCTCTGATCAGTATTTTGGAAAGAATCAACCTGCTAGCATAGTGACTGAGAAAGTCCACTTTGGTGAAGGCATGCACCGCAAGGCTTTCAGGACCACACTTAGAGAAGGCAATCTGCCACGATTTAACCCCGGCCATCCCTGCGTCCTGAAAGTCCACAACGGCATCAGCTATGGGATTAAAAATAACGAGGAGCTTGTCCAGAAGAACTACAGCCTGGCTGTGGAGGTGAGAATGGATGTCTTCAGGGAGATGTTTAATTAAGAAATTAACTTAAGGAAATTTGGGACTGATTTTTTTTCTCTCTCTCTATTAATCAGGAATGTCATGTGCAGAACACCGCCAGGGAATATATTAAAGCGTACAATAGTGTGGCCAAGTCTGCTGAATCATTTGGAGAGGTACCAGAGTAAGTTTATCAAACTCTCAAACTGTCTGCTTGCTGTCTACACACTATTGATGTTACACAGTAATGTTTGTAATGTAAGGTGTAAAAAGTACTGGGAAACTCGTATGTAGTACACTCAGTTAAAAGTTAAAGGTACCTAATGTTCTTGAGTGAAATGAAAACATTTCTATGTTTACTTAATTAAATAGTAAACTTTGAATTTGACAGTACTAAACTTAAGATATAGGGAAAAAAATTCTAATTAAAGTAACATCTACAGTACGTTCAAAAGTTTGGGGCAAAGTCAGAATTGCAAGTTATAAAGTCAGAATTGCGTGATATAAAGTCAGAATTGCATGATATAAAGTCAGAATTGTGAATTATAAAGTCAGAATTGAGAGTTATAAAGTCAGAATTGCGAATTATAAAGTCAGAATTTAGAGTTATAAAGTTAGAATTGCGAGTTATAAAGTTAGAATTGCGTGTTATAAAGTTAGAATTGCGAGATATAAAGTCAGAATTGCGAGATATAAAGTCAGAATTGCGTGATATAAAGTCAGAATTGCGTGATATAAAGTCAGAATTGCGAATTATAAAGTCAGAATTGCGTGATATAAAGTCAGAATTGCATGATATAAAGTCAGAATTGAGAGTTATAAAGTCAGAATTGCGAATTATAAAGTCAGAATTGCGAGATATAAAGTCAGAATTGTGAATTATAAAGTCAGAATTTAGAGTTATAAAGTTAGAATTGCGTGTTATAAAGTTAGAACTGCGAGATATAAAGTCAGAATTGCGAATTATAAAGTCAGAATTGTGTGATATAAAGTCAGAATTGCAAGTTATAAAGTCAGAATTGCGTGATATAAAGTCAGAATTGCATGATATAAAGTCAGAATTGTGAATTATAAAGTCAGAATTGAGAGTTATAAAGTCAGAATTGCGAATTATAAAGTCAGAATTTAGAGTTATAAAGTTAGAATTGCGAGTTATAAAGTTAGAATTGCGTGTTATAAAGTTAGAATTGCGAGATATAAAGTCAGAATTGCGAGATATAAAGTCAGAATTGCGTGATATAAAGTCAGAATTGCGTGATATAAAGTCAGAATTGCGAATTATAAAGTCAGAATTGCGTGATATAAAGTCAGAATTGCATGATATAAAGTCAGAATTGAGAGTTATAAAGTCAGAATTGCGAATTATAAAGTCAGAATTGCGAGATATAAAGTCAGAATTGTGAATTATAAAGTCAGAATTTAGAGTTATAAAGTTAGAATTGCGTGTTATAAAGTTAGAACTGCGAGATATAATGTCAGAATTGCGAATTATAAAGTCAGAATTGCGAGATATAAAGTCAGAATTCCGTGATATGAAGTCAGAATTGCAAGTTAAAAAAGTCAGAATTGCGAATTATAAAGTCAGAATTGTGTGATATAAAGTCAGAATTGCCAGTTATAAAGTCAGAATTGCGAGTTAAAAAGTCAGAATTGCAGGATATAGAGTCAGAATTGCAATATATCTCGCTTTTCTCAGACTTTTTTCAGAATTGTGAGTTTATATCACTATTCTGACTTTATAACTCACAATTGCATGTTATAAAATCAGAATTACGAGATATAAACTCACAATTCTGAGAAAAAAGTCAATCTCGCAATTCTTAGTTAATAAGATGCAATTGTGAGTTTATATCTCGCAATTCTGAGAAAAAAGTCAGAATTATGAGATATAAAGTCAGAATTGTGTGATAAATACTCACAATTGCGAGAAAAAAAAAGTTGCAATTACCTTTTTTAATTTCTTTATTTAGTGGCAGAAGCTTCCATATCAACTGAATGCATCCTTGCTAAATAAAATGTATTTTCTAAATAAAATGTAATCTTTCTGACACCAAGCTTTTGAATAGGTAGCTTTTTGGTAGTGTAGATTATGTTAGGCTCTAGGACACACTTTAAAATTCATCAAAAATGTTATATTTAAACATAAAGAAAGTGAATTCATCAGCATTCATAAACATCAGTATTTTTTTAAAAACCCTTTCTTTATTTTCCCAGAATCATCCCTATTTATTTGGTGCACCGACCATCTAACGAAATACCTTACGCCACGCTGGAGGAGGAGCTGCTGGGAGACTTCGTGAAGTACTCTGTGAAGGACGGGAAGGAGATCAACCTGATGCGCAGAGACTCTGAGGCGGGACAGAAATGCTGTGCCTTTCAGCACTGGGTCTACACACAGACAGAGGGCAACCTGCTGGTCACCGATATGCAGGGTAAATAATGTGCTTCCATTTTACCACATGCTGCACATCATGACATTAACAGTAAAGATGTTGAATGTAGATGTAGTGAAGCAAAAAATGTTCTCCTTCATGTACAGGTGTTGGTATGAAACTAACAGATGTTGGGATTGCCACCGGTAAAAAAGGGTAAGTTCTGAAACAAATATGTAAATGTAAATATATCTAATAGAAATCTATATTTAATAATAATACATTTAAATATCCCTTTCACTATTAAATATTTAAATATGTAAATAAGCCTATATAATAGAAATTAGAGCTGAATGAATTGAGAATCACAATTTTTTTGTTTAAAATAGAGATCACATTTACCCTATTTTGATTATTACCATAGAAATCAGTGTTTATATCTGAACTATAAACTTTCGTGCAGCTCTAATAATAATAATATTAAATTATTTAAATATCCCCTCCTTATATTTAAGTGATATTTAAATATTTGTAATAAAAAATGTATAGTAAGCAGTAATATTTATTTTTATTGGTCCAGCTATAAGGGATTCAAGGGAAACTGTTCCACGTCCTTTATTGATCAGTTCAAAGCTCTGCATCAGTGTAACAGGTACTGTGAGCTACTGGGCCTGATGTCACTCCAACCCAAGCCAAAACGGACCGTTGCCCCCCCAAAGCCAAAAACACAACCCTTGACAAAGAAAAAAACCTTCGGCCCTGTTCTGAATGGCAAATCCTGATTGGACAGAAGCCCTGAAGATTTGCTTGTAAGATAGATACTGCTTGCAGGTTTTGTCAATGAAGTCTTTCTTAGGGACAAACGTGTTTCTGAGATGTTTCTTTAAATGTAAGATGACATTCATCTGTAAGGACAGTAGGGAGGTTATTTCTTTCTTGAGAGTTCTTTTGTGCTATTTTAAATTAGCGTATTACTGATTTTTATTGATTTTTTAAAAATGTTTTTAAGGGGTAAGTGGATTGTGACAGAATTTATTATTTTTTTCAACAGTTTTTTGATGTAATATTTTTGTTAAAAAAAAAATATATATAGGAAGTTATCAGCCTATAGTGTTTAATCCCAATTTGCTTTGTTGAAAAGTTCATAATCGTGCCAGTGGTGCTGCCATCTGTTTCTTTATTATTAGCCTACTGGCACTATTGTATAATAGACGTGCCAGAATAATAACAAAGAACTGGAAATGGTTCCTTGTGTTATTATGATTGTATGTTATGATAAGTGTTTATCTAACTGCTAAAGGTTAATGAGTTAGTTCACCCAACAATGGAAAAAAAAAAAAAAAAATTAATTAGGCTACTCACCCTCATATCATTCCAAACCCGCAAGACTGTCATTTATCCTTGAAACACAAATTAAGATATTTTAAATGAAATCTGAGAGATTTCTGTTCCTCCGTTGCCAGTCCACGCAACTTTGTCTTTTCAAAAAGTTCATAAAGAGATACGAATAGAGCGGTTTAGTCCAAATTTTCTGACAAGACTTGATCGCTTTATATAATAAACAGATTTAATTTAGGCTTTTATTCACATATAAACATTGATAAATGAACATAAACAGAAGCTCAACCAAACCTGTTTGACGTGCAAGAACAAATCTCATTGGTTCTTGAGGAAGCTGCATTGAACGGCTCTGGCTTGTTTCTCACATGTCAAGCAAGCATGTTTGAGCTTCCGTTTACCATAACTGATGTGTGCGTTGATGAATGTTTACACGTGAATAAAAGCCTAAATTAAACTAATTAAAATACATACATTACCATGAGCAGTTGAAATACTTTGCTCATTTAAAGGTGTAGTAAGCAATTTATGAGAAATGCTGTTGAAAGTGAATCGGAGAGACCACCAAAACACAGTTGTAGCCAATCAGCAGTAAGGGGTGTAACCGCTCATTGGGCGGAGGTGCCAATTTTGCTTAGTGTGTTTGTGAATTTAAGGGCGGGGCTATCAAGATAAGGGTGTGATTCGTTTGGATAGGGGCGTGTTTGTTTTGGTGATTTCAAATATCAACAGCATTTCTCAGAAATCGCTTACTGCACCTTTAAGAACATACATTTACGCTGCATTCACACGGGGCGTTGGCGTTAACGCTCGTTTACTTTGAATGGGTGACGTCATGCGTTGCCGAACTGAATTGTGGGTTCCGTTGCGTTGCTTCACTCGCATTGCAGGCTGCAGAAGTTGAAGATTTCTCAACTTTTCAAGCGCCAACGCAGGCATCAGCCAATCAGATCGCCTTATGCAAAAACTCTAGAGCAGTCGCTAGCCAATTGCGTTCATACAACACCGGAAAGTATTGTAATTGGCTGATATCACTATAACGGTCGCGTCAACACAAGCTTCAGACACGCCCTCCGTCAAGCGTTAACGCCGTGTGAATGCAGTGTAGTCAAACGCCCGAAACGCTCTATTAGCATTAGCCGCATTCGCACTGCAGGATGTCTGTTCGCATCTTTGCATTGACTTAACATGTAAATCACTCGCGCTTAACGATTCATTCGCGTCTGGTGTGAACGCATCATTATGGACAAACCTCTTTGGTTTGCTGTTAATCTGAATGTACAAGGCTTAAATAAATAACAACACTTAAATGAGAATGCGCTGTTTATTTTTCTAACAGTTACGGGCCATTCACGCAAAGTTTTATGGGTTTGGAATGGCATTAGGGTCAGTAAATAATGACAGAATTTTCATTTTGGGGTGAACTAACCCTTTAAATAGATATTTATCTTATGAGTGAGATGAATGTACAACATGAAAAAAAAATGTTAATGTAACTGCTAGAACTGAATGGTGGAAGCTGCTCATTTTAATGTTAAAATTTAAGTAAAAATGCAAGTAAAAAAAAAAAATGTAATTTACTGTTTAGTTTTACTTTATCTATTCTGTTTGTCTCTAGGATGGTAGGATAAGGTGGTGAATATGATACTATGGAAAAGTTTGTACACTTGCCCTAGTAAACAGCTGTTGATTTGCCTCGGTAAGAATGACAATCCTCCCACCTTCACGTTTCCATCATCCTTCGAAAGTCAAATGACTTGTTGCCTCATTACTATATATAAACACACACGTTTGAAGCAACATATTTGTCCTGTTAATGTTAATGAACCGCACAAATGAATCACCTGAAATTAAAAACTGTGATGCTAGCTACTTTATGCAAATCTAGATAGTCTTATATTTAAGAATTAGTAGTCTTAGTGAATGTGGATTGAAGATCCATAGGTTATAAGATTCTTGGTTTGACTGAACCACAGTCTTGTTGTATTGGCTTTAAATGGGCTTTTATGAATGATATATTGTAAAATAATAAATATCATTTTTCTTTTTTGAGTACGTGCTTTATTTTAATCACATATCGTGAGTTACAAATAACACTTGACTCATTAAAACACATCAAAACTTAGATTTTATTGTCATGAAGATACCACGCTAATACCAAATACAATACGAAGGAAGCACCACGTGACATGCATACTGAACTCATTAACATATCTAATAACAGCAACTGGGTCAGTAGGAACATATGGCAGACATGACCTATTACATCTATTTTCGGCAGATGCCAATTTATCAACCTTACACAAACTCATACGTATTCATTTAACGACACAACGGTGTTTCATATTCCCACAATAGAATCCCACAGCCTGTGACATCATCTGTTTCTCTGCTTGCTGATTGGCTGAGGAGGTCGTGAGGTCTCACCGTGGCTATTTAGTGTGATAATGGCGTTTGACGACACAGGATACAAACACCATTGTCACACTCCACAGCTCAGGAGGACAACAAACAGACAGGAGAGAAAATGAATGGTGATTTAATCACTAGTTTAGTCTTAAAACATTTATTATGAGCATCGTAGGTTTATAGCCGTGTGCTTGCGAATTCCAGAAGTTGTTTTGTCACCTGTGACAGGTAAACACTATAAAAAAAATGACCGTTGATGCAGTATTTTTTTGTAAACGCTCATAATATTGAGTTCGTCTTCTTACGTTTCTAGTTTCAGAGTTGTAATCTCATCTAAACCCTCAAAAAAAAAAAAAAAAAAAAACCTCTGAACAGCTACTTGCACCTAAATGAACAAGGCCAGGGTAGGTCAGCCCCCTTTTCCTCTTCTCTTTCAGTCAGCTGCCGGTTCAGTCTGATCACGTGCAAATGTTATCGATTATCGTCTTCTGTTTACATGTCGGTCAGTGGAATAGACGGTGATGGGAACAGTGCAGATGGTCTCTTTTAAGCTATTGTTTGTGCCCTAGATTCCTCATTTTTTTGTGAATTTGCAACAAAAAGTAGCCTAACCTAAACCACACCTTCAGAATTTGAAGTTCTGCTATTCCCATATTTTAATATGGGATATTAAAATGTCATGTACAATAATATGACTCTGCAATGCATCATTTCATCATATAAGCATCATGAGGTCTGAACATAAGTGTAGCCTACTTTTTGTGCTGCAAATTATTTACAAACGCTTGAGGCCAGGAAAATGTTTTTGAAAGTGTATTATGCTCATAAAGGCTGCATTTACTTGATCAAAATACAGTAAAACTGTAATAAAATTTTAAATAACTGTTGTCTATATATTTAAAATGGAATTTATTCCTGTGATATCAAAGCTGAATTTTCAGCATCATCACTCCAGTCTTCAGTGTCACATGATCCTTCAGAAATCATTTTTAATATGCTGATTTGCTGCTCAAGAAAACTGGTTGAAAACCATTGTGCTGCTTAATATTTTAGTGGAAACCATGATACATTTTTCTCAGGATTATTTGATGAATAGAAAGTTCAAAAGAACAGCATTTATACCATTTTTGGGGGGGGGGTTATTATAATTCAAACTAAACCCATATATATTAAAAAATATTTTTGTTACTTTAAATAAAATAAATAAATAAAAAAAACAATCATAATCTGGATATTTTATTTCTGCTAGATGCCAAGCTTTCTGTCTTGGTGTACTAAATTAACTAAAACTGAAATAAAAATGAATAAAAACTATGTAGATATAAAAATAAAAAAACCAGGAAAAGACAAATACAACAAAATGAGCAAAATTCGAACTAAAATTGAAATGAAAAAGTCATAAAAGTATAATTGTATCTCAGTGATACTAAATTAACACCTTTACGGTCACATCAGTTTCATGCCACCTTGCTGAGCAAAAGTATTAATTTCTTTCAAAAAAAATTTTTAATCCATTAAGGGGTCATTGGATTGAAAATAGTTGGAAATGTCTCTTCTTGAGCTCTGTTATTTGTTTAAAACTACTGACTGACATTTGATAATTATGATATCTCCATTGTTCTTTTACAAAGATTTAGTTTTATGTAAATCTTAGTCAAAACATTAAGTTTAGTCACTTCTGATGTGTGAATACTCCCTTTAGTTTGCGTTCTACAAATCATTCTTCTGTAAATTGTAAAAAGCAACCATTTTGTTCATAAATTTCCTACTGAAAAAATGCAGCCTTAAATATTACTATGCATAAGCCCAAATTATGATTTTTCTTTTTTTTTTGATAAATCCATTCTCAGAGTTTCTGTGGACAAGTTGACTTACCACAGACCCTGTTTTGTAAAGATGGCTGATCCACATGTTCCTCCATGCTGTTGGAATAGTAAGAACACTGAAAAAGAAACTCTTCAGAAAACATAAACACTATGTATAATACATTCACACTGTCATATCCTCACACAGTCTCTTCCAGCGTTCTGCGGTCAGCAAGAAAACGAGAAACAAGTCCAGTCTCTGAACAAAGTTTGCCATGACTGGTCATTCTGCTCTCCTTTAACCTCCATATATGTACCTAGAGGGGGTTTAGTCAAACAGTTTTGTGATAAGCTTAGAGAAGTATTGATCCGCAGTGACGTGGGGACGAGGTCACTAACCCAAAACCTGTAAGTGATTATGAAAAAAAAAAAAAAAAAAAAAACATGTCTCTAGTAAGCATTCTCAATAAAATGCACCGGCAAAATTTCAGACATCTGTAACCATGAGAACAATCATGCAATATAAAGTGGTGAGACAGCCTGAAACGTGTTGATAGGCTCTTGAATCAGTGATTAAAATATAGGATATGCCGCCTATTCTTGATTTTGTCAAAGCCCAAATGTTTAAGCAGGTGCAAAAGAAAGATCATACTGACACTACAGGACAGTATTTATTCCATTCAAATCCACAAAACATAACCTTCTTACCTAATTTCCAAGAAGTGTTGACAAACATAGTGAAGCAGTCAGGCCTGCCGCAGTGTTTCAATAACTGAAGCTCATTCTCTGAATAGGTAGGTGTAGGTGAGTTTGGAGTTGGACTTGTTTGTGATTGCTGAAAGAGAGCACTTGATAAAGCGTACAGGACAGCAAGCCGCTTTTATTTGCTTGTCCTTGGATCTGATAGCTGCCTGATTGCATGTGTGAATGAACTGAGTTTCCTTCACCGCTTAGAGCCTCATGCCATGTGTACAGCTGTGATGCTGAGCAACATTAATGGAGAGTAAATCAACTGTCTGGAAAAACAAATGTGCAAGTTTTTGAAATGCCAGCATATCATCATTTTGTATTGTGAATAATATAAGCATAATTAACAATTATGCAATTACTATTATAACAAATTTATATAAAATATTTTACAGAATTATTTTCAGTTTTCATAATGATGATGTCAGGTCCAAAAGAAAAAAATAATTTCTATACAATCATTCAAAACTTTGGGGTCAGTAATTATTTTTTTTAGAAATCTAAAAAAAAAAAAAAAAGTAGGGATGCATTAAATTGATTAAAAGCAACAGTAAAGACATTTATAATGTCTTTCAAAGAATTTCTTTTTTTCATCAAAAACTCTCGCCAAGAATATATCAAAATGTCCACAAAAACTAAGCAGCATAATTATCAACATTGATAAGAAATGTTCCAAATCAACACCAAATCAGTATATCACAATGATTTCTGAAGGATCATGTGACACTGAGGACTGTAAATTAAGCTTTGTCATCGCAGGAATAAATTTAACTTTAAAACATTTATATAGAGAACAGTTCTTTTAAATTCTAATATTTTTTGACAAAATGCAGCCTTGGAAAACATGAGACTTCTTTCAAAAACATTTAAAAAATCTTTTTTTAAAAAAGTCCCAAACTTTTGAACAGTAGTGTATGTAAATTACTAGTGTAAGTATGTATGTATGTATGTATTTCATAAATTATGTAAGCTTGTAATGTTTAAGCACAGAAGTAGAAAATCGGAGAAGTCAAAACTAGCCTTGAACTAGATTAAAAAGACTGAATGGCTGCCAGATTTGACCCGGTTAGCTGTGCCTGCAGCTTTGAAACGGGTCAAATCAACAGAACATGTAACATTGCATATCTTTATTTTTTTTAAAAAGAAGAAGAAAAAAAAAAGAGAAAACCCACAATCAAGCTTTCTCTTCGACTTCAATCCAGACAATCCAGTAAATGACAAAGCTCAGTTTATCTCAACCTTCATCTTAAAATGAAACCTAGAATAGACATGAAGGGGAATTTACAAGCCACATTGCAGCTACAGAAGTAGAAATATCATGAGGAAGTTTTCAACATTTACCTTGAAATCGATAGAAAGAAATACTACAGAGCCCCTAAAGGGACATGGTGATGGAAAAAAATGAGAGATGGGAAGAAAAATTATCTCAATGCGTTTGTGTTCACTTTGCAAAACATTTGGGTTCCCCGAGAAACTTTCTCGGGGGAATGCAAAAGTTTTGCGAGGGAACGCCAATGTTTTGAGAGCGAACCCAAAGTTTCTTAGAGAAATGCAAAAGTTTCTCAGGGGAATGCAAAAGTTTTGCGAGGGAATGCAAATGTTTTAAGAACAAACACAATTTTTTTTTTTTTCAGTGGAATGCAAAAGTCTCTCCACGGAACGTTGTTTCTCAGGGGAATGAAAAAGTTCTGCAAGCAGTTGCAATGTTTCTCAAGGGAACAAAAACCTTTTGTGACGGAACCCAAAGTTTCTCGGGGGAATGCAAAAGTTTCTCGATGGAACCCAAAGTTTCTCAGGGAACGCAAAAGTTTCTCAATGGAACCCAAAGTTTCTCAGGGAACGCAAAAGTTTCTCGGCAGAAAGCAGTTTCTCAGGGGAATGCAAAGTTTCTCGGGGAACACAAACGTTTCTCGGCGGAACGCAAAAGTTTCTCGGCAGAAAGCAAAAGTTTCTCAGGGGAACGCAAAAGTTTCTCGGCAGAAAGCAGAGTTTCTTGGGGGAACACAAAGTTTCTCGGGGGAACGCAAAGTTTCTCAGGGAACGCAAAAGTTTCTTGACGGAACCCAAATTTCTTGGAGGAATGCAAAAGTTTTGCGAGGGAACGCAAAGTTTCTCAGGGAACGCAAAAGTTTTGCGAGGGAACGCAAAGTTTCTCAGGGAACACAAAAGTTTCTTGATGGAACCCAAATTTCTTGGAGGAATGCAAAAGTTTCTCAGGGGAAGGCAAAAGTTTTGAAAGGGAAAGCAATGATTCTCGGGGAAACACAAGGACATAAACTTCATAGTAATACAATGATCATGTTGATCATGAACGCAAAACCATTGACATAATTTTTCTTCCCATCTATTTTTTTTCCATCACCATGTCCCTTTAGGGGCCCCGTAGAATCCAAACATATTTGACACACACCCACACAAATTTTTTTTCCCTTATTTTAGCCGCATTTCCTATCATTCCCTGTGTAAAATCACGAAGTGTTTATGGAATCTCCCCCTGGTTTCACAGACAAGGCTTAAGCCTAGTCTCAGACTAAAATGCACGTTTGAGCTGGTTTAACTGAAAGCAACTTGTACTAACATATCTTAAAATATGTCTTTTTTTGAGACTTTTTGGATAAAACAGTAATATGACAACACACCTAAATTCCATTTATCAGTTTATTTTGAACGAAGTTATACGAATCGCAAGGTCTCGTGGTGAGCAGGAACCAGACAGTAAATGTTCCTCATCAATAAAAAAAAGAACTGCCCCTACAAAAGAGGAAGGGTAATTTATAACAATAACAATAATCATAATGTTATCACAAACCTACAGAGCCACAGTGGCCCGAAAAGTGAGTGGGGAGGCGTACAGAAAAAAAGACTGGAAAAGAAAATAGAAAAATTCTGAAGTCTTACTCCAGGTGGAGCTTGCTCCTACAGAGCTGATCCAGACGTCGACTTGTCCAGTTTCACACTGAAGAGTCAATCTGACTCCAGATCAGCTGTAGGGTTGAGCTGTGATCTGATATGTTAGCAGCAGGCCGATTATAAACAATAGATATTGCACCAAGTAACTGAGTGCTTTTAAAAGAAAATAATAGATAATCACATTCAAGTTCACAAAAAAACAGGTGACATGACCCTAGTGTGTGATCAATAAAGTGCCCTTATAGGTACAGTGGTGTTAGAAGAAACAAGATAGAAAGAAATAAAGACAGAAAGAAAGTTTACGTCCTGAAAGTCTACGAGACTTGCAGTGTTGAATCACAGCGCTTTTAAGATAGCTACACTCTGTGTCGCTCTTTAATACTTCCATCAGATTTAACACATACAGTAAAAGAGTCCAAATGCATCTTTCCCCAAAACAAACTCATTTACAGCATTATGAACAAGTATAATCATAATTAAGATAAGAACAATACTTATTACAATTGAAGAAAACCCTTTCTGACAAACGCATTTACATGTCCAATGCATGACTTTTTCGATCTTTGCTCTCAACCAAGAAGGAGAATAGCTTTATAATTACTACGTAATCATACTGAAACACAAGATACATGTTCATGCCAGTTTTCATAGCAATACAATAATCATGTTGATCATGGTTTTTTGTTTGTTTGTTTGTTTTTTGTTTGTTTTTCCTATTTTTTTTTAAATTATTATTTTTTTTTTTACCCACGATGATATGGATATTGAATTAGCCAGGCCATTGATGCATTTTCAATATTTAAAATAGTAAACCACATTGTTGGTACAAATATCCGTTTACTCAGTAAGAATGACAACAGTATCATCATAACAGCGATAATAATTAACTATTAAAAACAATTATCAACATCCCGTTGCTTCTTGGCGTTGCAAAAGAAGATAAAAAAATAATCCTCGACGAAGGGAAGGGGAAACTTGGCGTACTTTGCGGGATAAGAGGATGAGGATGCACCCTTCATCCTGGCTGTGATTCCTAAGGTAATCTGGTGTTAGTAAGACCTGATAAGAGAGTTCATTGTTGCCTCTTCGCGGAACTTATATTATGTTAATGCTAAAATGGGATTGGTTATGGTGGTTTTTATGCTGTATCAAGGCCACACCCACTCTGAGGCCACACCCCACTGATGCCACACCCACTGAGGCCTTCAAGTTTCGATTACTGTCAATATAAAAGTTGCCATGGCCTCAGAGCTGGATTTAAAAATAAAAAGTGTTGGGAAAGAACATGATTTGTGGGATACTGCAGGGCTGTTTGGCATCAAAACGCATTCACAGCCAGTGTCGTTCCAGCTAGACAGATACATGCATATACTGTGCTGACATCACACACCTGCGACCGCTGGGTTTTGGCTGTACAATGGCAACTCGAGAGTGTGTATATGTGAGTATAGATGTGTGCGTGTTGTACATGTCTTTGCTCATCGGTTGCATTAGGAGATTGTGTGTATATAAAGGGATTTCTTTAGTCAACGCCTTCGAAGCCTTGGGCGTTCTCCACCGCCATCAGAAGCTTCTCTCGCAGGTCTTCAAATGACTCGTACGTCGGGAGGTCCAGACGATTAAAGCTGAGTGGGAAGAAAATGTAACAATCATTAAATTAAAATTAAAAGAAATTATTGGAATGCAAACATTTTACTTGATCTGCACATAGTATATGTTCATCAAATACTTTCACTTCAAATCCACTAAATCCCAGTGTCGTTCAGGAATACCAGTTCGTTGGCAGAAACCACTAAACGCCACTTCCCTTTGTCAGCAATAGCCTCTAAGTCCACAAAAGAACCAATTGGAAGACACAAATTGAATCATATGATTTTAAGATGAATGACGGTGTGCGTATGAGCCGGCTTTCAATCGGCAAGCTATCATCATGTTTTGTCCATCGTTACAGTGGCAATGACAGGATTTCGCAAGTAAACAACAGTGTCCTTTTTGCTGCTGTGAAACTGACAGAAACGGGTATTTTACTGTCTTGTTGTCCAAAGAGTTGGACTTAGCTGGTTTTGCAGCAAAAAAAGAGTCACATTTGGTAAATACCAATGAATTGACTAAAGTGACATTTTTGAAAATAAGGCAAGTGAAATTACTGAACCTAAACATAGAAGCCTGGTAAAAAAAAATGCTGATTTAAAAGAAAACATGTCAGATGGGCTTAGAGGTTTTTGCATATGAACTTTTCATATATTGATGTGTTTGAATTAATAAGGTGCTCAAATCCCTCTAGGTCTTACCAGGTGTGAGCACGAGGGAGCTTGTCAGGCGTCCCCCACTGCTCGATAGTAAACAACTGCGGCCCATTGGAACCTGTGAAAGATCACATGACTCGTCAAGGACCAGTCAGGAAAGGAGCCATTCTATAGGTCTCAAAGGGGAATGCTAAGATCTAAAAAATAGATAAAGCTGCTGCAAACATCTTCTTATAAATAAACATCTTCATTAAAATGTCAAGAGAAATGATACAATACTACTGCAACACCAGTGACATTTTCTGAAAATGTAAACATTCATACATGTACAAAATAGTACATATTAATAGTACATAGCACATGTTAATCCCAATTTCCCATAATACAATTGGAAATATTATAAGTCAATTTTATAGCACTTTTTATCATACACATTTCAAAGCTGAAACATACATGCATTTACAATGCAGTACATACATATAGGTTAATCCCAATTTACCAGGTCAAATTTATTTGTATAGCACTTTTCATAATACGCATTTCAAAGCTGCTGAAAGAAAGTCATACAGTTATGTCTGTAATGCCTTAATGCTTTAACAGAGTGGTTATATAGCTGGGTGATATAGCGATATATAAAAATGGTATAAATGATCCTCAGAATGCAGATCTAGCTATATTGCATTATATTGTATTAATATTATATTAATTTATTAGTTAAATTTTTAACTTTATATTATATTATGTGGCACTGTAGAGCTTCACTTACCGTAGAGTTCAGCAAAGCCGTTCATTGGCACTCTGGATGTTCCAGTGACAAACTGCAAAAGTCTGATCCGCTTTTCAGCATCCATTAACAACACAGCCTGAGAAGAGATAGAGACACAGTTAATACCAATAACATTTATGTGTTTATGCTAACGGCAATAAAAACTTTTTCCAGGGAATGTGTTCTCGAAACAACAGTGTATGGGAACCAGTAACTAGTGTTGAATTTTCAAGGTCATTTTCTCAAAATAAGTCTCCTCATTATTCTATTTCAAATAAGCATCATTGCATTGTGCATAAAAACCGACCAATGCATTAGAATATGTATAAAAAAAAATTTATATTACCCCAAAATGTTTTATATCTATATGCATCAAAAAAAATCTGTCAGTTTTTATTTTTGTGTTTTGCCTTTTTGCCAAAATTTTTTTTTTAAGGCAACAGTTGTGAGGAGATATGAATTTATGGGAAGGAGAACAGGGATAAGGATCGAAAAATGCTACAAACTAGACTTGAACCTGCACTGTGGCTCAACATGTCGGAGCCAGGGGTCAAAGTTTGGTCAGTACAGTAAGCCCCTGCTAATAGATACCATAACTACACCATTATGTGGCATAAAAGCATCTTTCTCCATCAACTGTCAATCAAAAATTTGTTTGCCAGCTGAGCAACTGCAACTGAAATAAACTGAAATAACAGATAGATATTTAGAAAGTATGTAGAAAGAGCAAGTCTGGCTCCAGACTGCTGATAAGAAGTTCCTAATGTGCGCCGTGACTCTTTCATCAGAGTAAACACTCGATGAGCCTCACATCAAACAGACTTTGATCGGTAACTGCCCCCAGTGTACTTGGCATGGGGTCAGATAAACTCATATGCATACAAAAGTTGACACACTTGACTTCATTTGTTTCTCGTAATATTTGAAATCTTTTGATCTAAAGGACTGTTTAAATGCCTGAAATTAATTTTAAAGAAAATATGCATTCATGCCAAAATACAAATTTTATTTTTATTTTTATGCATTAGTTTGAGCAGCCAACAAGTGTCAGAACTCCTTCAATACTGATTAAAAAGCATCCCAGGATGTACCCAATTACGTTAAAGGTAAACTATGTAACTTTTTTTGTTCATAATTAACAAAATTTAAATAATGAGTCAATACATCATCAATCCTTCTTCCCACACGTTTTTGTCTTACCCTGATTCACAATGGTAAGCCTATTATAAGTGTTTATATAATTTTAGACCTGTCAGGATTGTTTTCGCGAGAAATTGCACACATACGACACTGGCCCGCGTGTCTCGTCAAATCTGTAAATACAGAAAAGTTGCGCGTATGGTGTGAGAGTGGAATAGGTTAGTTGTCACAAGGAACGAGAAAGGTTGACATGGAGCAACCTCTGGGGATTCACTCATTTAAAAAAAAGGTTAACAGAGAAGAGTCTCTGGCAAAAAGAGAATGCAACAGAGCTCGTAATAAAACAGGAATCAACATTAGCTTGGCTTTTCGGAGATGGCGAGAACTGAGGGATTTCAAATGTTGTAAAAGCGACGCAGAGATGGTGTTTTTATTACTCAACAGGTGAGTAAGATATTTTATTGAACAGATAAACTGTCATATATAACTCTCTAACACAGTTCATTGTAAATCATCATCTATTGTGAAGGGTCATATTCATCCGCACAGTCACAGAGCCGAAGCACAACCAAAACAATGGTCTTCCGCAAAATGCATGCAGTTTTGTCTTTCAACCGCTAGAGGGCCAAAAGTTATATTGTGAATATCTAAGATAAAGTATAAGATTACTTTGACTTGTTAAACATTTTTCAGTGACTTTCAGTTACTTTTTTCATAGTTCAGATGACTTTTACAATTGTTATAAATGTGGAGAATAGTAATAATAAAGAATTAGTAGGTGCATCCAAACTTATGATGCACACACAAAACAGACTATGTGCTTCTACATACCTTCCAGAACCACTGGATCACAGGGTGATTAGGACAGTAGCCATTCTTATAAACGGTGTGCTGCCTCCAATCATTGACATCCACATCTCCCAGACCACACATCAGCAGCTGGAGACAAAGAATACAGCACAATAAACAAACTAACACACAGCAACCAACATCTTCACACTCATTAACCTCCTGATCAGAGCTACTGAACTTCAGAAAGCATATATATGAATTTATATACACAAAATTTGCTAATGTTTTTGAAAGAAGTCTCTTATGCTCACCAAGGCTGTATTTACTTGATCAAAAATAAGTATAACAGTATAAAAATAACAGTATTTACAATATAACAATATTTACTTGAAACAAATATTTTGTAACCTTATAAATGTTTTTACTTGATCAATGTAATGTGTCCTTGCTGAATAGAAATATTAATAAAAAAAAAAAATAGTAATTTTTAAAACTTTATTTTAAGGTGAAGTAGTTACACGGTACTACATGTACTTACTATAGTAATAAGAGTAAATTATGCATAATTAAAAG